>CANTFK010000897.1:0-66744 GCA_947646735.1 Peronospora farinosa | reverse complement strand
CTCAGCATACAGCTGACTTACCTTAAGGGAACGACGTCGGAGACGCCCCTGAGTCAAGTAGAATAGACCATGGTTTCTCAACCCTAAACGGTTGCCGACACAACCAACAAGCCTGGCTTGTAATTTTGTTCTATGGGAGCATCCACAGAACCACCTGGGGCTAAGCCCTGTTTAACTTTACCTCCTAAAGATCCAACAGAACTTAGTTCTTTCCCAGTAGGGCGACCCGCGCCAACTGGGAGTTGAAGTTTTCCCCTGCCGTGCTCGCCTTTTGGCTAGGAGCAGGGTTTCGGCTCTGCCTATTTGAACGTTGCTTTCGCAATGGACAGCTAGGGAGGAGATGCCTAGCGCTTCCGCACATGTAACATCTACGAATGTTACCTTTCTGCTCAGCAGCTTGAAGCTCAGCTTCTTCAGCATGACTGAGGTCCATGGGTTAAGCCCTGTTAGAGGCATTTGAGTTGTACCATGGCAGAACATAGCGAGCAGATTTGAAATTAAATATAGCGTTAAACGCTATGCTCACAGTCTCCTTCGAAAGTCGAAGGCTGGAGACGGAAAACTCCTGTCCTGGCGACCCCCGTACGAAGTACTTCCATACAAATGGTTACTCGGACTTCTTCTGCCAGATGAGTCCTGCTGCATAGCAGCAATGAGAGTTCTCAACTCTTGGACATAGTCCGAACAATTCTTTCTTACCCTGTCGGGTAGCTAAGAAGCGTGAGCGCACACGATAAGCCTGATTAGGCGGTGCAAACACGCAAGTTATTTGCTTTTTGAGCTTTTATCATGTAAAGAATGCAGCATTTACGGATAAATCGCTCATTAGAGCCCACTCTCTAGCTCTTCCACTGTGCTTATAAATGGCCAGGTCACTCTTTGCTTATGTGACACAAGCATGGCGGCATCCATTGCCATTTCAACTTCTCGGATCCAGAGGAGAATATTTTCTCCCTCCTTTCCCTCAAAGGTCTTCACGTTTAAAAACGAGGGCGAGCCTTTGGCTCTGCATCGGGCACAGGTACCGGGATGTACTGTGTAGGAGCAGCTGACGCTGCCTGGTCATGGACCTGCCCGAGTAGCGTTGCTTCATATCACATAAAGGCCTCAAGGCGAGCATTTAAAACCTCCGTGCCTTGGGCCAAAAAGGCCTCAATTTTATCGGGCCCAACGAACGCCGATAATTTATCTAGTGCGAGTCGTTGCGCCTCAGAGAGGTGATATTAATTCTCCATCCTCACAGAGGGTCAGTCCTTTTAGAATATCAGGTTAAGGATTGATACCAAGTGTAGCGGAGCTGCACAGCTCTTTAGCCAGAGGAAGAATTTAGGCTGAAAGCCTCTTAGTTCTAGAGAACTAAATAGAGTTAAGGATAAAAGCCACTTAGTTCTGAGGAGCTAATTAAACGACTTATAGTAATTGTGTTTTAAGGAACGAGGAAAGAGACCTTTAGTCAGCAAGCAATCATCTTAAGGTTCAGAGAACCAACGCACAGAGTGCAAGAACAAGCTAGAAGCTTAGAGGTTCAGAGAACCAACGCACGAAGTGCACAAGAGAGCAAGTCAGAACGACTTGCGATCTTAAACTCAAAAGGAGAACTGATTTTATTTATGCTTTAAGATTTTATGAATAGTCCTACTCTAAGTACACTACACTAGATTAATTACTATAATAGTAATTATAATATGCAGACTTTGCTATTGAACGACGTATCGTCTAAACATCTGTGTATGACAGCGTTAGTGATTTATCGAATCCCAATCGATAAGATACTGTATTACCGAATACCGTATTAAAACGCTCATACTTAATACCTCTCTAAAAAGAAGTATAATAATGCATTATATGCAATAGAAAGGAGAGTTTAAGCGTAAACTCTCGGAAAGACGCTACAACCGTCGTGTAACCCCGTTACAACCACGATCCGATACTAATTATTAGTACCGCGATCCGATATTAATTATTAGTACCGCGATCCGATACCCTCTAATTATTAGTACCGCGATCCGATCTAATTATTAGTACCGCGATCCGACTAATTATTAGTACCGCGATCCGACTAATTATTAGTACCGCGATCCGATACTAATTATTTAGTACCGCGATCTGATACTAAAATGGTATTATATCCAAGCGAGGTAGCGATCCAGATCGCGGCGATATTGGAGTGGACCACATTACAAGATCTGATTTCTCCGAAAGGGCGATACGTGGCAATAGATCCTGAGCTACAGATAGTCAAGATCATAGATTTTGGTATTTGATTGGTTAACATTAACAGAGTTCAGTTTGCTTCTAAGTACACGTGTCGACTTCTCTTCCGGGCTGGATTCTTTGGCCTCCCGACGTTTTAAGGAAGTCTACATACTACGCAAGTCATATCCCTGGATTGTTTGGCCAGGGATTGCAAGAATTCTCAACAAAACAACTCCCCCTGCGATTGGACGCAGCACAACTAGAAAAGGACAAGGTACAAGATCGCGAGACGGCTCAAGTGGTCAGAAGATCAAGTATATCAAGTGATTCAAGTATCTACATTTTGGACAAGGCGATCTCAAGGGAGATCAGGGCGACTCAAATAGAGCACCCCAAGAATAACTGCGATCGTGTGAGGAATTCCACTCGATCGCCCCCCACCTATCCCTAACACAATCAAGTTCAACATCGACTCAAGTCCACCGAGAAGAGCGTAATCCGCCCAACCGACGGGTACACAAGGTGAGGAAGGAATTGCTTTACACGGAAACGAAGTACCCCCTTCGATAGTCGGTCGTCCGGGCGCCAGTGGAGAGTTGGATTCGCATCAGCAATTTTGCGAATCCCACTCCACCACAATGGTGCGCGTGCCCGGATATTCTGGTGACTCGGGATTTCACCGTGAGTTCCTAAGAGAAGATGTAAAGGTCAAAAATGAACCTGGGAGTGAAGCGTCGGCGACAGAGGGGTCACCGCAGACGTGTGAAGAAAAAAGATCCCCGGATCATCAGCGTTTTGGGAGGGGCGCAGATGAGCAGAAAACAAAAGAGGAAGATCGATTACTCGACCTGAAAGAAAAACCTCTACCCCCTCCCCAGGTCCTTTCGAGGACCCCTGCGAAACGTGCTGTAAAGTACGATCTACCGGATAAAAATCCTACGGGTAAAACCGATGGATTTTTTTATCAAACACCACTCCTCCAGCTTCAGGAACCACGTCTAAGAAGAAGAAGTCGAATTCCTCTCGTAAAAAAAAGAAGGCCCCAACTTTGTTAGCGATCAAGACAAGTCAAGGATAGCGATCAAGAAACATAATTATCTGGGTTTTCAATGGGATCAGCTAACGAATCAATTATACTGTTAGTATCTATTACGGAATTTAAAGGAAGATCCTGTGTTGAGGATGCTACGTCCGACACTCTTTGGAGCGTTGAATGGGACAGTGTCAACACCTGGGAAAGCATCCAGTCTTTGTGATACGATCCGAGGATTAAATCAATTACTAAGAGAAGACGGATTTTACAATGAGAAATTTTGACGCTGATGAAATCCTTGATTTCGGCTAAAATCGTATCACGATTACGATGAGTCTTCTTATCAAGAAGTAAATTTCACTAGTGGTTATATGCAATCTGGACGACACGATAAGCAAATTGGAGATCGATGATCGCAAGGACCATCTGACTGGATCATCACGATATGCGTCGGCTGAGCCTGCAGCCATGTCAGAGGATTCATTGGATCTACGCCGGATGTCTTTGGGGTCGAACGGCGCAGCATTTCTACGGGATCACATGGTACGTATCAAGACGGAGCCTGTTCCTACAATCGCGTTCGTGATCACCCCTGATATCACGAAAAATATAAACTTTGAAGTTATGCAGCAGTTTTTCAATGCAGCCATGACGAGATTTATAGAGGAGCATAATCATAAAGGTGATAACAATGACTGCGTGAATAAGACACCGACTAAGAAAACAGGTCAAGCATTTTTAGATTTGGGCATGGAATCTGTAGGATCACACTATAGCCAACTGAGCGAATACGACCCAAATTTTTCAAGATTGGCGAAAAGAGACGACCTTTGGTGTCAACTACGGAGATGTCATCGGGGATCGGAAGTTCCGCTCCACGCATACGCGTGTCAGCGATCTCGGCTCTGAAGGAGCTTACGGAGAAAGACAAAGACGAAGACCGAGCGATCAGTTGGGTCGGTAAGTTTAAGTCCGCTTTCTTACGCGATCAGGCCCCAGACAGCGAAAAATGTCTAGTGTTCGGCGACCTGCTAGTTGGACCAGCTCAAAATTGGCATCGTCAATGAAGCATATCCACGAGGAATTCATGAAAAAAATTGTTGGAAAGTTTCGGAATAGAATTTGGTGGACAGAGGGTTTCCGTTGATCGACAAAAGTATCATGAGCGGAAGCTTTCGAATAAATCGCCTCTTAAAATATCGCTACCGACCGAATGCGACTAGGTTGCGAGCAAAAATTCAAGTTTAAGATGGCACTCCCGAAGTGAAACGCGAATGTGGTGGGGTGGATTCTCAAACAACGTGAGAGATCCACATACACACACAGCGCCGGACTGCCGACTTACGGAGGGGGTACCCCGATACCGTGTCGTGTAAACTTTGGGTCTCACCTTGTATACCCGTCGGCTTGGCTGGTCTTGCTCCTCGTTAGACGCAGAAGACTTATAGACTTGGACCTTGTATGGAGGGACTTGGGGGACACGAGTGGATATACTTTACTCGGGCCCGAGGTTTCTTGGGCTCAATCGACTGGGTCGAGAGCAATGCACCTGGTACTATGTAACCCTTTGGTGGCTGACTGTTCTTGGTCCTTGGACCCCTTTGTGTTCTTCCCCGTAGGGAAACCGCTTCCTGTAGCGGGTCTTGAATGGGTACGAACCCACAGGCCAAAATATTTCCTGGGGTTCGTTCGAGCTTGAATCTTACCACACGACTGTCTGCAACGGGGGGTCAAAATAAAACCTTTCCCCGGAACAGGTGGGTAGATCGAAACAAGTTCGCACTTGAGTCTTGACACCTCAGGCCAACTATCCTGAGGTTCAGCTTGCGTTGCTTGAGCCGTCACCTCACCTGACGTTGGGGGGGGGCTAAAGGGTATCCCGCCCGGAATAGGTGAGGTGACGGAAGAGCTTGGAAGAGGCGCTTAAAGCTGCCACGCGTAATGCAAATTCGAGTGTGTTTATTTATCTTATTCTCTGTATGCTTTTCTTGTCTAACCCTAACCCTTCGCGCTGGATGGTACCACGTGTCAACTTGTGAAAGAACAGCTGTCTCTTTTAGGACATGGAACTTGTACCGGCTCTGCACTTGAGGGAAATTTTGTACCTTTTATAACCTTGAGTCACTTGAGTCACTTGACCACCTGAGGTACCGTGTGACATTGGGTCATCCGGTCACCTAGGGTCATCCGGTCACCTGGGGTCACCCTGGTTGTAGGACAACCTTGTACCTTCTATGACTTCAGGTACCTGTCCCTGTTGACTTTTTAGCCTGTCCGTGGTTACTCGAACCCTGTCCCCGGTGACTGCTACCCCTGTCCCCAGTAGCTGGTACCCCTGTCCCTAGTTCCCTTTTCCCGGTAACTGGTATCCTGTTCCTGTTTACCCTCATTTGAACTTTGGAACTTTGCAAGGCCTGAATTCTTTCCCTTTTTATTGTAAAATCCTCAGGGACCCCGATTCTTCTGGCACTTCTCCTCACGAACATGTGGAAGATTACATTGAAATCTTTGGATAATCAGGAATCGTCCGAACAGCTATTATAATTGCGTTTGGAAGATGCTGAATTTTTAAGGGAAACTCTTCGTGCATATCAGCGAGGACGCGATCGTCGCGGTAAGGCTTTAATAAGATCAAATATATCTAGACAGAAGGTGACAACACCTCCTATTCCAGCTCACTCCAAACCAACTCGAGCAATCAGAGAAAATTGGCATGGAATTGCGAGCAGTCAATCGGAATCAGATCTTAGCGGGTTCGATCTCGATGGCGACCAACGCCAAATTATTTGACCGCGAGACCATATATTCCGACATAGTTGCGTGATCAAGGGAATTGTCCAATTACGATGGATCACGCAGGGACGGGAACATGCAGATGGAACCTTGCATCCATTGTGATTTCACCAAACATAATGATCGAGGCTGTTGGAAAAGAACACATGCCAGAAATGCAGCCGCAAAGGACATCCATTGGAGAATTGTTTTTTCGTTTGCCGTGCCTGTGGGGAGTTGCATGAGGTGGGGAAGTGTCCTATGGAGGAGTTCTATAACATGATCCGCCAGTGGTATGTCTTGAACAAACATGCAGGAATGCTCCCAGAAAAGTCGGAAACGATGTTAAACTAGGGCGCTTGCCAGGTTGGAATCTGGTACGAGCCGAGCGTTCTAGGCTCTGCATTTATGCATTTGTTGAAATGGGATCTACGGATCAAGAAGTTAACAAGCGGATCAATCCGATCAATACATGTGAGGATTCAAATCATTTGCGTTATATATCAAGTGTCACGAAGGTTGATGAATTCTCCCGATCGCCTGCGAAAATGGAGCTCGACTTAGCACCAGGTGAATTACGGGGGTATTGGAAATATCATACCCCAGGAAAATGGTTCAAGCAAGCCAAGGCAACGGGCAAGATCAACAATGAAAAAGCAATTATGTTATTTGATTCTGGAGCCGAAGTCTCAACGTCGACACCACCTTTGCTCGTAAGGTTGGCTGTGTCATCGACGAAAGTCTGAGACAAGAATGTGTGGGAATTTGAATAAATTCTTACATGACAATTAAGCGTACAAAGATCAAAGTCACATTGGCAGGATAGCTGGTGTAATATTTCGATGTTTGGGTTGGTGATCAAGCTGGCTAAGAAGCAATTCTCGGGACGGATTTTTTGGTCCGGTCTGGAATCCGCCTCGATCTCGCTAATGGAACACTTTGTCTGCCGGATGTAGTTCGTCTTCATCTTTCAGGCCGACGACCCCATATAATTTAAAGATTCAAGCTATCAATGCTAACGATCAGTATGTGAATATTTCAGCGGGGAGTTCAGAGGAAGTGACGATTAGCCATGTCTTCCGGATGCAAAATCATGGGTTACGCGAGGTCTAAATTGGGTATTTACTGTAATTTACGGACCTGGCAGGAAAAAAGCACATGCAGATAGTTCTTTAGCACGGCATATCTTGGGTATTTGGATGGCTACAGATATGATACCTCGTTCTTCGGGGTATGTCTCAGTCGGATCACGTCGATATAATGAATAGCAGACATAAGCGTTTGAAGCCACAACGGATCGGACAAATGAATCGCTAGAAGAATTGACGGAACCACTAGTAGATCACCGTCCACATTCAACTCCACAGAAAATCCTAAACCCGTATAAAAAAGGAAATAATGGGAAAATTAATGGAACCTATAAAGATCGTGTTGCGATCCGCGGATGAAGGTGCTTCAGCATACGGTACTGGCATTAATGTCGCGGAAGAAAAGGAGATCGAAGATAAACTAAATGTACATTTGTGATCTATACGGTCAAAGGGACTGATCCGACACAGGATCAATTAACCGACCACGATTCTCAAGAGGTTAATCTTAAGCCGATAATTAATAATCACGATTTAGGACCCCGAGAGCTGGCTAATGATTTGACCGGTATGCAAGATTGATATATATTGACGAAAGTCTGTAAAGACAAGCAACATGATAAGTCTACATATCATTACGAAAGTGGCGAATTATATGCTGAGGATGTGGATCAACATATGGCAGTTTTGCCCGAGATCGTTTCGTCTACAGCAGAAGTTACTATTGAGGACATTCAAGTGGGTGATCCAGGAATACCATTATCAGATGATCTGAAGAAACTGCTTCAGTTGATCTGGAATTAGTCGACATTCACTTATCGTTAAAGGAAGTGCCCTTCCCCCTGGTATGCCATATCGATGTTGGTGGAGCAAGTCCAATCGCACAGCGAGAACGACCAGTCGCGCCTATTTTTTGCAAAAAATTGGCTGACTTAGTTGTAGGACTGTAATCAGCAAAACTTATTTAACCATCGACATCACCATGGGCCTCGCCAATTGTCGTGATTATTAAAAATAGCGGTGTCGATATTCGATTAAGTATTGATTATCGGCGAGTATATTAATTAACGAGACTGATAATATATTCCACGCAACTAATTAGTAAATTTTTACAAGATATAGATAAGGCTATCTGGTGAAGTGCCAGGAGAATCGGGGCCCAGGGTACCAAGGACCCATGGTATTAGGGGACAGGGGTCCCAGGGTACAAGGGCCCAGGCCTCGCAAGGTCCCAAGGTTCAATCGAGGGTCACCAGGGACAGGGTTTCCAGTCACCAGGGACCGGGGTACTAGTCACCAGGGACAGGGTTTTCAGTTACCGGGGACAGGGATACCAGTTACCGGGGACAGGGTTTCTAGTAACCGGGGACAGGGGTATCAGTCACCAGGGAAAAGGAACTAGGGACAGGGGTACCAGCTACTGGGGACAGGGGTAGCAGTCACCGGGGACAGGGTCCGAGTAACCACGGACAGGCGTCAACAGGGACAGGGTTTTCAGTCAACAGGGACAGGTACCTGAAGTCATAGAAGGTACAAGGTTGTCCTACAACCAGGGTGACCCCAGGTGACCGGATGACCCTAGGTGACCGGATGACCCAATGTCACACGGTACCTCAGGTGGTCAAGTGACTCAAGTGACTCAAGGTTATAAAAGGTACAAAATTTCCCTCAAGTGCAGAGCCGGTACAAGTTCCATGTCCTAAAAGAGACAGCTGTTCTTTCACAAGTTGACACGTGGTACCATCCAGCGCGAAGGGTTAGGGTTAGACAAGAAAAGCATACAGAGAATAAGATAAATAAACACACTCGAATTTGCATTACGCGTGGCAGCTTTAAGCGCCTCTTCCAAGCTCTTCCGTCACCTCACCTATTCCGGGCGGGATACCCTTTAGCCCCCCCCAACGTCAGGTGAGGTGACGGCTCAAGCAACGCAAGCTGAACCTCAGGATAGTTGGCCTGAGGTGTCAAGACTCAAGTGCGAACTTGTTTCGATCTACCCACCTGTTCCGGGGAAAGGTTTTATTTTGACCCCCCGTTGCAGACAGTCGTGTGGTAAGATTCAAGCTCGAACGAACCCCAGGAAATATTTTGGCCTGTGGGTTCGTACCCATTCAAGACCCGCTACAGGAAGCGGTTTCCCTACGGGGAAGAACACAAAGGGGTCCAAGGACCAAGAACAGTCAGCCACCAAAGGGGTACATAGTACCAGGTGCATTGCTCTCGACCCAGTCGATTGAGCCCAAGAAACCTCGGGCCCGAGTAAAGTATATCCACTCGTGTCCCCCAAGTCCCTCCATACAAGACCAAGTCTATAAGTCTTCTGCGTCTAACGAGGAGCAAGACCAGCCATGCCGACGGGTACACAAGGTGAGACCCAGGGTTGACGCGACACGGTATCGGGGTACCCCCTCCGTAAGTTGGCAGTCCGGCGCTGTGTGTGTATGTGGATCTCCTACGTTGTTTGAGAATCCACTCCAACACATATCTAAAGAAGACCTACATGCAGTGATCACTACCAATGAGAAGGAAGCTAAACTGGTAGACTTGTTACAGGCAGATGACCAGGTGTGTTCTTTCGAGAGTGGGGAACTTTGGGACGAGGACATAAAACAAGGATGGGCTGTCATATCGGAAGTGGACCCCTCATCCCAAGGTATTGAGTTGGAAGATGTACAGATTCCTGATCCAGATGAGAACACTCCTGAAGAGGTGGACCGGTTACGACAAATAATATGGAAGAGACGACATCTGCTGATGGGCAAAGGTAACGCATTGCCCCCGGCCGCCCGAGGAGCGATATGCGATATCGATGTGGGGAACGCAAGGCCGATCGCGCAACGTGTACGGAAGGTGGCCCCTCAATTTAGAGAGAAGTTGGCCGAACTGATCAAGGGACTGTTATTGGCAAAGATCATTCAGCCTTCCACCTCGTCATGGGCCAGCCCAATTGTAATTATCGTGAAGAAGAATGGGGTCGATATTCGATTGTGTATCGACTATCGGTTGGTGAATGATCTCACCCAGCTTATGGTAAACCCAATGCCGTTGATTAACGAATTACTGGAAGACCTGGACGGAGCTTTGTGTTATTGTCCTCTTGACATGGCGAGTGGTTTTTGGGTCGTCAGTATGACCGAAAGGGCGAGACTAATCTCGGCCTTCGTCACGCCGCTGGGATTATTTGAATGGATTTGGATGTCTTTTGGGCTTAAGAATGCGCCTCAGATATATCAAAGGTTGTTGGATAATGCGTTATATGGATTCTTACGGATTTCGACAGAGACGGCCACAGAGGAAACAGAGGATTTGTTTGCAACAGGGGAACCAGATGCAAAATCGGGTCCCTCAATATTGATTCGACGTTCATACATTCACGATAAACTTGTTCCTGCCGAATCGTGGAACTTATTATGCCAGAAAGTGGAGCGGCTGCTAGACGTGTGTGACTATTGAAAGTGTCGGTCAGTGCCGTCAAGAGTACGTGTGGGTGTCGGAAGGTCGAGTACCTTGGACATCGAGTGTCCAAGGAGGGACTAGAGGACCACCCAAAGGACCTTCAGTCTTTGGTCGACCTATCTCTACCGACAACGTTGAAGGCTATGCAATTATATCTTCAAGGCCTTAATTACTACAGAAGATATATTGAAGATTATGCCGTAAACGCGTCGATCCTCTATGAACTGAGAGAGGTGGATTTTCACGCGTGGAGGTGCAAATTGAAGGCTAACAACGAAGTGACGGCAAAGGAAGAAGACGAAGAAAAATGGTCGAAGGTACAAGTAGCGTTTGCCATGCTCAAGAACAAGAATGCAACAGCGCCCATCCTACGACATTTCGACCCGGCTAGAGAGGCAGTTATTATTGTCTACGCAAGTGAATGGGCCATCTCGGCGTCGTTGGTGCAGAATTACGACGGCCTGTACATGCCAGTAATGTTCACGAGCCGAACCCTCAAGTCAAACGAGTTGAACTATAGCACAGTGCAAAAGGAAGTGCTGGCGTTGTTACGAATATTGGAGACTTATTTCACGATATTGGTCACCCGACCCCTCAAGGTTCTGACGAGACATTCTACACTAGCCTGGCTAGTGAAGTCTTCGGGGTTGCAAGGCCGCTTGGGAAATTGATTCCGCTCTCTTGTCCCAGTGGACTTTGGAGATTGTGAAATGCAAGAAAGGCGAAGACCAGATGCTGGGGGTGTTAACAGCCGGTATTACGCCTCGAGAAATGTAGACTCAATTCTGTCGTCAATTGATCCAAGAAGCAATCCAGGCAGAAGGTCGACCTACCGACGCCCACAGTGGAACCGAGCGAAGAACGATATGTGATGAGTTTCGATGGGTCGGCCCGGGTGAAGCAAGGGGGAGGCGCCTGCAGCGCTATTGTGTGGAGACTTCCTGTATGGACTATAGTCGAAGCTGCGTCGAGATATCTCGACAAGTCTACAGTGAATGAAGCGGAATATGAGGTCATGTTGCTGGGCTTTGACCTGTTGGAGTCAATGGAGCGACGGCGGTTGATTATTTGTGGAGACTCCAATCTGGTTATAAGATAGATGCGTGGAGAGATTGAGCGCAAGGATTCAGGTTTATCCCCGTTACGAGCCAAGCCGTTGAGCAAGCTCCAGACGTGGCCCACCCATGCATTTTTACACGTGAAACGAGAATGGAATCAGAGCGCGTACCAGTTGGCCAGTGCGGCTTTACATCAGCAGCAAGGGGCCGAATCCATACCGAAAGGAGAGTGGCCAGGTCTAGAAGCAATCAATCGGCTGCCAGAGGTGTTGGTCCCTAAAGACCGGAGTCATTCGGTCAAGGTATCCGCGGTGACGAGGTCACGGTTCCCCGTCAGAATATCCGAAGAAGTCATGCAAGATGATGTGATACAACAACTCCGGATGGACAGGATCCGAGATGCGCAAGAAGAGGAGAGATGGGTACGCGAGTTGAAGGCATATTTGAATGGAGACTGGAACGACTTGTCTGTGGAATCGGCCCGAACTTGCAGCAAAATGTCGGGAGACTACGAGATAAGTGAAGAAGGACTGCTAGTGTACTGCCCCGGCCAGAGAATCGAGGGAGAAGACCGAGACATAACTACCAGATTGGTGATACCCGAGAGTCTTCAGGTCGACGTCCTTCATCACTATCATACGAATTTGGAAGGCGGCCATCAGGGATTCGGGCGTACCTATCATCGGATTCGACGATATTGTCATTGAAGGAGTCTATTTCGGAGCGTCCAGAAATATGTGGTTCAGTGCATGGATTGTGAGACTGGGAAAGGGAGGCCCACTTTACAAGGGAAGTCTCCGGGGAATGTTGAAGCGACGTACCGTTTCCAAATCATCGCGATGGATCTTTCCTCAAGTCGTATAAAGTAAATGCGGACCTACTGATCTGGGTCGACCTGTTCACGGGTTATGTGATGGCTATGGCTAGTGCGTCGCGGACAGCCCAGACAGTAGCTGAGGGATATGAAGAATGTGTTTTCCGCTGTTTTGGCGCTAGTGAGACGATACGTCACGATCGGGAGCCGGGATTTATGTCGGACTTCTTCCGAGCGTTCAGTCGTATGATGGGTCAACGTCAGAGAGCGGCATGGTGTACCGACCTCAAGCGAACGGCAATGCGGATAGAATGGTCCAGACTCTAACGAGATCGCTCAGGATGTACGTAGACGACGTGGGAAAGCGAGACTGGGATGAATACGCGGAACGTTTAACGTTCGCGTTAAAAACGGCTCAAGACAGAGTGAGGGAGGAAACACCGTTCTATCTGGTCCATGGATGGGATGCTAAAACCACTCTTGAGACCATGTTACCGGTGGTAAACACTCGACGTCTAGAATCAGGACCTCGGAGATGGAGATATCGGATTCAAAGTCACTATCAGCGAGCGAGAGACCAAGCCAACGAGAACCTACGAGCGGCTAGTCAGGCTCGATTGCAAGCGCATAATGAAGGGATAGTCGGCCACGAAATTCAGCCAGGGTCCCGGGTATGGCTATACTTAGACCAGGTGAAAGAAGGGTATGCCAAGAAATTGGCCCACCTCTGGCACGGACCGTTCCGAGTTCGGGAACTAGTCGGAGATCATGCAGTACGTTTGGAACTACGAGGCAAGGAATATAGACTATTCCCAATCGTGCACATCTTCCAGCTCAAGCCCTTCAGAGAGTTCCTCGATCGACCTAGCAACAAGCTGAAAGTGGATTTAGCAGATCGAGTTGACTTCGACGAATGTCTGCTACCAGAAGACAGCTGGTTGCGAGAAGTGGAGGAAGGCGAGTATGAAGTCGAAGAAATATTAGAGAGCCGTACAGGTAAGAAAACTCGGTATGGACGACAACAACGAGAATTCCTCGTGCAATGGAAGGGGCACCCTGACCCCTCGTGTGTGGACGAAGTGGATCTAAAATTGCGGAGCCCCACTCCGATACTTCGAGCGCAATAAGACAAGTCATAACCGCTTCGAAGTGATGAAAAGTAATGAAAACTAGCGGATTGTACCAAGATCCCTGGAAGGTAGACCATGGTCTACCATTATGAGATTTGGGTCCCTCATTGGTAGAATGGGTCCTTCATTGGTAGACCTGATCTCTCGTTGGTAGACCGGGTCCCTCAGTGGTAGGCTCGGTCCCTAATTGGTAGACCTGGGTCTCCTATGGGAGGAGCTCGACCTTTCACGAGTCCGATGTATAGAAGAATGAAGAACGAAGAAGGAAGACTGAAAAGATCACCTGGAAACAGAGGAAGTATGGCAGAGGAGATGGAAGATAGACAGACGCACAAAAAATAGGGTCGAAGAGAACGAATGTTCGTGTTCAAAGGGAGACCTAAGAGAGCGGACCAAACTTACCCTTGAGGCGCGGGACTAAAGTTCCAGGATGAGGCACGGAAGACAACCGATATTGGGTAAGCCACGGCCACGCGGAATCCAATACCTGAAGGGCCTCTAGCAGGTCGACTGTATCTGACCCCTCCTCACGACCAGGGTACCAGTAAACTACACGGCGGGTTGAAGGAAGATGTCCGAAGAAGGGGTCCAGGAAAATGTTGAGATCGCATCGGCCCTTACTCATTTCAACGAAGATAAAGTCAGTCACCTCCCGCCACGTTCGAGTAGCCCTACTCCGACGCTTCTTCCGCGCGTTATAATATGACGCAAGGAAGGAGTTCGCTCGCGCTTGGTCCTTGAAGATCGATTTTGAAAATTAAAAAAGAGAGCTTTCGCAGCAGTACAGGCAGTGGGTCGCCTCCCAGAGCGCTTGGCTATGCTCTTCGTCAAACCGTGTGTAAACCGCCGCTAACTGGGCAAACCAGACAACAGGTCGGAAGGAAACGGGTGGAATCGGAACACGGCCTGCTACTTGGGGTACCAACGACTTCTTCCATTTGGGAGGGCGGTCGAGGTTTCCGTCCGGAGGACCGAACCAACCCCAAGGTAGATCCAACTGATCGACCAAGTCTTTTGGAGAAATTGTTACAATGCACCAAGAATTGACAAGGTCGACCGGCCAAGGCGCCACCTACGCGGCAGAGAAGGTCTTCAGCTGCATGTACCCAGGGATGATGACATCCTTGGGGATCGAACAAGAGTCGGTCGAAAGGGTGAATTGTTGTCCGCAACCGTGGACGCGTCCTTTTCCTTCCCTGCGGACGACTCAGTCTCCGAGTCAGACGTCCGAACATCGCTCGTTTCAGCGAGAGGCCGGAAGCCGAGGTGGTCCTTTGGGAGGGAGTAGACGTCGGCGGAAGACTTGAAGAACTTGTACTAGTGGGGCGTCAACCGGAGGAACGAGACTTGGCCAGGGCCGCCCGAAGCGTCTCGCTGTCGTCGCTGAGGTCGTCTTTCGAAGGCTCCAGCATGACAGG
Source organism: Peronospora farinosa (assembly GCA_947646735.1). NCBI lineage: Eukaryota > Oomycota > Peronosporomycetes > Peronosporales > Peronosporaceae > Peronospora > Peronospora farinosa. Next base: position 51,779 of record CANTFK010000897.1, on the reverse strand, counting down.
AGAGCGGCTGCTAGAGACTCCCGACAGCGGTATCGCGGATGTGTCAGGTCTCGGAGACTTGGAAAATTTGGCAGGCACGCGGGGTGGCTGCCTCCTGGACCGTTTACCGAGAGCTTTCGCCGGCCTCGAAGGGGGACATACGGCCGGGGTCGACGATGAAGGAGCTGGTCCCGGAGGTGGCCCATCGGTGGTCGAGCTCTGCTGCAAGAAGAGAGTAACGGCTCCGAATGTTGTCGATCTTCCATCACAGGCGATCCACCAGTGCCGTCTCACGATGAAGGGCTTCGCGGAGTTGAACCACCAGCCGAGAGTTGTCGCGTAACGTCTCTTCCAGGCGCTCACACCGGGCGGCCAATAAGGTGGCCGAAGGGGGAACGACACTTAGCCGACCCTCGCAGTCCTCTATGCGGCGAGATTGCGCTTCCACGATAGCTTGAAGTTCTTGCAGAGCTACACGTACGTCGACTGGTGCGGAAGACGGATTGTCGGCCATGGAGACCGACGTGGCAGAAGTATCAGCCTTCTTGGCAGGAAGCAAAGCGGTGAAGATAGGAGGGCTATCAACGGCGAAAGGTTTTCGGCGAAACTCAAAGGTGAGGAGACTGGCCCGGGAAGATCGACCAAGGACTCCTCTTCAAATGGATGGTCAACCTAAGGCGCGGGGACGATAGAGGTCGGCTCTTCAGACGGTTGGTCGGCAGAAGGTAGGTCAGCAGACGGTGGGCCAAAACCAGGGGAAGACATGGCTGAAACGACACAAGTTAGAGATGGACGACCAACAAAGGGCACAGTGAAGGACTCACGTGACGGAGGAAGTGAAGACACGCGCGTGCTCGAACCTCTGTACGGCTGATCAAGTGCAGGGGGCGGCTGTGTTGAAGTACTGTTTTTGCGATATGGGGACCCCAGAATCCAGGTGGATTCGGAGTATAGACCGTAGGTCAGGGAAAAGAGACCAGAGAGACAGGGGCCTCGAGGGGGAGCGACCGTTGGAGGAGAACAATCTGCAGAAACTACAAAAGAAAAACCAGTATCAGGGTACTGGTTAAACGGTACCGAAGGGAGTGGACCATGGTCCTTCATTGGCCGACCTGGATCCCTCGTCAGTCGACCTCGGCCCCTCGGGGTTCAGCCACTCCTGACCAGTTGACACAAGGATCTGACCAGTCGACGCAATGAATCAGAGCTTCAGGCAAAGATAGAGTAAAGGAGTTAAAAGATAGGACTATATTAAATACTACTCAGTTTGCGATCTACGTGGCACGACTCCGTCGCCCAAGAAGAACTTGCTCTAAGTTACTCACTGTTCCGGTAAGTAATATATTTTGGCCCCCCTGTCGAAGACAGTTGTGTAGCGAAGTTTAAGTGCGAATAGAGCTCCAGGACATATTTGGCCTGTGAGCTCGTTCGAGTAGCAACACCCCCAAGACCCGCTACCTGAAGCGGTCTTCTGTGGTTGAGTGGGTTCTCAAAATTATATGGTGAGATCCCAAACCACTCACTGTGCCGGACTGCAGACTGCCGGAGGGGGTACCCCGATGCCGCGTATGGACCTTCTTCTCACCTTGTGTACCCATCGGCTGGCGGGTTGCACGCTTCGGAAGACTTGGTGAGGATGTAGACGTCTGCCTTGAGGGAGGTAGACCTGGGGGCCTCGAGTGGATATGCTTCACTAGGTGGGCCGGTAGGTGGCCACTCGATCGACCTTGTCGAGTGTGGACTTAGAGCCAACTTCTTCGGGGAGCTTATCCCTAGCCTTTTCCTTCTTATCAACAGCCTGCCCTTTACTTTCCTCCCGGACCGTGAGGTAAGGGAGGCCGCTTCCGGTAGCGGGTCTTGGGGGTGTTGCTACTCGAACGAGCTCACAGGCCAAATATGTCCTGGAGCTCTATTCGCACTTAAACTTCGCTACACAACTGTCTTCGACAGGGGGGCCAAAATATATTACTTACCGGAACAGTGAGTAACTTAGAGCAAGTTCTTCTTGGGCGACGGAGTCGTGCCACGTAGATCGCAAACTGAGTATTATTTAATATAGTCCTATCTTTTAACTCCTTTACTCTATCTTTGCCTGAAGCTCTGATTCATTGCGTCGACTGGTCAGATCCTTGTGTCAACTGGTCAGGAGTGGCTGAACCCCGAGGGGCCGAGGTCGACTGACGAGGGATCCAGGTCGGCCAATGAAGGACCATGGTCCACTCCCTTCGGTACCGTTTAACCAGTACCCTGATACTGGTTTTTCTTTTGTAGTTTCTGCAGATTGTTCTCCTCCAACGGTCGCTCCCCCTCGAGGCCCCTGTCTCTCTGGTCTCTTTTCCCTGACCTACGGTCTATACTCCGAATCCACCTGGATTCTGGGGTCCCCATATCGCAAAAACAGTACTTCAACACAGCCGCCCCCTGCACTTGATCAGCCGTACAGAGGTTCGAGCACGCGCGTGTCTTCACTTCCTCCGTCACGTGAGTCCTTCACTGTGCCCTTTGTTGGTCGTCCATCTCTAACTTGTGTCGTTTCAGCCATGTCTTCCCCTGGTTTTGGCCCACCGTCTGCTGACCTACCTTCTGCCGACCAACCGTCTGAAGAGCCGACCTCTATCGTCCCCGCGCCTTAGGTTGACCATCCATTTGAAGAGGAGTCCTTGGTCGATCTTCCCGGGCCAGTCTCCTCACCTTTGAGTTTCGCCGAAAACCTTTCGCCGTTGATAGCCCTCCTATCTTCACCGCTTTGCTTCCTGCCAAGAAGGCTGATACTTCTGCCACGTCGGTCTCCATGGCCGACAATCCGTCTTCCGCACCAGTCGACGTACGTGTAGCTCTGCAAGAACTTCAAGCTATCGTGGAAGCGCAATCTCGCCGCATAGAGGACTGCGAGGGTCGGCTAAGTGTCGTTCCCCCTTCGGCCACCTTATTGGCCGCCCGGTGTGAGCGCCTGGAAGAGACGTTACGCGACAACTCTCGGCTGGTGGTTCAACTCCGCGAAGCCCTTCATCGTGAGACGGCACTGGTGGATCGCCTGTGATGGAAGATCGACAACATTCGGAGCCGTTACTCTCTTCTTGCAGCAGAGCTCGACCACCGATGGGCCACCTCCGGGACCAGCTCCTTCATCGTCGACCCCGGCCGTATGTCCCCCTTCGAGGCCGGCGAAAGCTCTCGGTAAACGGTCCAGGAGGCAGCCACCCCGCGTGCCTGCCAAATTTTCCAAGTCTCCGAGACCTGACACATCCGCGATACCGCTGTCGGGAGTCTCTGGCAGCCGCTCTCCTGTCATGCTGGAGCCTTCGAAAGACGACCTCAGCGACGACAGCGAGACGCTTCGGGCGGCCCTGGCCAAGTCTCGTTCCTCCGGTTGACGCCCCACTAGTACAAGTTCTTCAAGTCTTCCGCCGACGTCTACTCCCTCCCAAAGGACCACCTCGGCTTCCGGCCTCTCGCTGAAACGAGCGATGTTCGGACGTCTGACTCGGAGACTGAGTCGTCCGCAGGGAAGGAAAAGGACGCGTCCACGGTTGCGGACAACAATTCACCCTTTCGACCGACTCTTGTTCGATCCCCAAGGATGTCATCATCCCTGGGTACATGCAGCTGAAGACCTTCTCTGCCGCGTAGGTGGCGCCTTGGCCGGTCGACCTTGTCAATTCTTGGTGCATTGTAACAATTTCTCCAAAAGACTTGGTCGATCAGTTGGATCTACCTTGGGGTTGGTTCGGTCCTCCGGACGGAAACCTCGACCGCCCTCCCAAATGGAAGAAGTCGTTGGTGCCCCCTTGGTAGCAGGCCGTGTTCCGATTCCACCCGTTTCCTTCCGACCTGTTGTCTGGTTTGCCCAGTTAGCGGCGGTTTACACACGGTTTGACGAAGAGCATAGCCAAGCGCTCTGGGAGGCGACCCACTGCCTGTACTGCTGCGAAAGCTCTCTTTTTTAATTTTCAAAATCGATCTTCAAGGACCAAGCGCGAGCGAACTCCTTCCTTGCGTCATATTATAACGCGCGGAAGAAGCGTCGGAGTAGGGCTACTCGAACGTGGCGGGAGGTGACTGACTTTATCTTCGTTGAAATGAGTAAGGGCCGATGCGATCTCAACATTTTCCTGGACCCCTTCTTCGGACATCTTCCTTGAACCCGCCGTGTAGTTTACTGGTACCCTGGTCGTGAGGAGGGGTCAGATACAGTCGACCTGCTAGAGGCCCTTCAGGTATTGGATTCCGCGTGGCCGTGGCTTACCCAATATCGGTTGTCTTCCGTGCCTCATCCTGGAACTTTAGTCCCGCGCCTCAAGGGTAAGTTTGGTCCGCTCTCTTAGGTCTCCCTTTGAACACGAACATTCGTTCTCTTCGACCCTATTTTTTGTGCGTCTGTCTATCTTCCATCTCCTCTGCCATACTTCCTCTGTTTCCAGGTGATCTTTTCAGTCTTCCTTCTTCGTTCTTCATTCTTCTATACATCGGACTCGTGAAAGGTCGAGCTCCTCCCATAGGAGACCCAGGTCTACCAATTAGGGACCGAGCCTACCACTGAGGGACCCGGTCTACCAACGAGAGATCAGGTCTACCAATGAAGGACCCATTCTACCAATGAGGGACCCAAATCTCATAATGGTAGACCATGGTCTACCTTCCAGGGATCTTGGTACAATCCGCTAGTTTTCATTACTTTTCATCACTTCGAAGCGGTTATGACTTGTCTTATTGCGCTCGAAGTATCGGAGTGGGGCTCCGCAATTTTAGATCCACTTCGTCCACACACGAGGGGTCAGGGTGCCCCTTCCATTGCACGAGGAATTCTCGTTGTTGTCGTCCATACCGAGTTTTCTTACCTGTACGGCTCTCTAATATTTCTTCGACTTCATACTCGCCTTCCTCCACTTCTCGCAACCAGCTGTCTTCTGGTAGCAGACATTCGTCGAAGTCAACTCGATCTGCTAAATCCACTTTCAGCTTGTTGCTAGGTCGATCGAGGAACTCTCTGAAGGGCTTGAGCTGGAAGATGTGCACGATTGGGAATAGTCTATATTCCTTGCCTCGTAGTTCCAAACGTACTGCATGATCTCCGACTAGTTCCCGAACTCGGAACGGTCCGTGCCAGAGGTGGGCCAATTTCTTGGCATACCCTTCTTTCACCTGGTCTAAGTATAGCCATACCCGGGACCCTGGCTGAATTTCGTGGCCGACTATCCCTTCATTATGCGCTTGCAATCGAGCCTGACTAGCCGCTCGTAGGTTCTCGTTGGCTTGGTCTCTCGCTCGCTGATAGTGACTTTGAATCCGATATCTCCATCTCCGAGGTCCTGATTCTAGACGTCGAGTGTTTACCACCGGTAACATGGTCTCAAGAGTGGTTTTAGCATCCCATCCATGGACCAGATAGAACGGTGTTTCCTCCCTCACTCTGTCTTGAGCCGTTTTTAACGCGAACGTTAAACGTTCCGCGTATTCATCCCAGTCTCGCTTTCCCACGTCGTCTACGTACATCCTGAGCGATCTCGTTAGAGTCTGGACCATTCTATCCGCATTGCCGTTCGCTTGAGGTCGGTACACCATGCCGCTCTCTGACGTTGACCCATCATACGACTGAACGCTCGGAAGAAGTCCGACATAAATCCCGGCTCCCGATCGTGACGTATCGTCTCACTAGCGCCAAAACAGCGGAAAACACATTCTTCATATCCCTCAGCTACTGTCTGGGCTGTCCGCGACGCACTAGCCATAGCCATCACATAACCCGTGAACAGGTCGACCCAGATCAGTAGGTCCGCATTTACTTTATACGACTTGAGGAAAGATCCATCGCGATGATTTGGAAACGGTACGTCGCTTCAACATTCCCCGGAGACTTCCCTTGTAGAGTGGGCCTCCCTTTCCCAGTCTCACAATCCATGCACTGAACCACATATTTCTGGACGCTCCGAAATAGACTCCTTCAATGACAATATCGTCGAATCCGATGATAGGTACGCCCGAATCCCTGATGGCCGCCTTCCAAATTCGTATGATAGTGATGAAGGACGTCGGCCTGAAGACTCTCGGGTATCACCAATCTGGTAGTTATGTCTCGGTCTTCTCCCTCGATTCTCTGGCCGGGGCAGTACACTAGCAGTCCTTCTTCACTTATCTCGTAGTCTCCCGACATTTTGCTGCAAGTTCGGGCCGATTCCACAGACAAGTCGTTCCAGTCTCCATTCAAATATGCCTTCAACTCGCGTACCCATCTCTCCTCTTCTTGCGCATCTCGGATCCTGTCCATCCGGAGTTGTTGTATCACATCATCTTGCATGACTTCTTCGGATATTCTGACGGGGAACCGTGACCTCGTCACCGCGGATACCTTGACCGAATGACTCCGGTCTTTAGGGACCAACACCTCTGGCAGCCGATTGATTGCTTCTAGACCTGGCCACTCTCCTTTCGGTATGGATTCGGCCCCTTGCTGCTGATGTAAAGCCGCACTGGCCAACTGGTACGCGCTCTGATTCCATTCTCGTTTCACGTGTAAAAATGCATGGGTGGGCCACGTCTGGAGCTTGCTCAACGGCTTGGCTCGTAACGGGGATAAACCTGAAGCCTTGCGCTCAATCTCTCCACGCATCTATCTTGCAACCAAATTGGAATCTCCACAAATAATCAACCGCCGTCGCTCCATTGACTCCAACAGGTCAAAGCCCAGCAACATGACCTCATATTCCGCTTCATTCACTGTAGACTTGTCGAGATATCTCGACGCAGCTTCGACTATAGTCCATACAGGAAGTCTCCACACAATAGCGCTGCAGGCGCCTCCCCCTTGCTTCACCCGGGCCGACCCATCGAAACTCATCACATATCGTTCTTCGCTCGGTTCCACTGTGGGCGTCGGTAGGTCGACCTTCTGCCTGGATTGCTTCTTGGATCAATTGACGACAGAATTGAGTCTACATTTCTCGAGGCGTAATACCGGCTGTTAACACCCCCAGCATCTGGTCTTCGCCTTTCTTGCATTTCACAATCTCCAAAGTCCACTGGGACAAGAGAGCGGAATCAATTTCCCAAGCGGCCTTGCAACCCCGAAGACTTCACTAGCCAGGCTAGTGTAGAATGTCTCGTCAGAACCTTGAGGGGTCGGGTGACCAATATCGTGAAATAAGTCTCCAATATTCGTAACAACGCCAGCACTTCCTTTTGCACTGTGCTATAGTTCAACTCGTTTGACTTGAGGGTTCGGCTCGTGAACATTACTGGCATGTACAGGCCGTCGTAATTCTGCACCAACGACGCCGAGATGGCCCATTCACTTGCGTAGACAATAATAACTGCCTCTCTAGCCGGGTCGAAATGTCGTAGGATGGGCGCTGTTGCATTCTTGTTCTTGAGCATGGCAAACGCTACTTGTACCTTCGACCATTTTTCTTCGTCTTCTTCCTTTGCCGTCACTTCGTTGTTAGCCTTCAATTTGCACCTCCACGCGTGAAAATCCACCTCTCTCAGTTCATAGAGGATCGACGCGTTTACGGCATAATCTTCAATATATCTTCTGTAGTAATTAAGGCCTTGAAGATATAATTGCATAGCCTTCAACGTTGTCGGTAGAGATAGGTCGACCAAAGACTGAAGGTCCTTTGGGTGGTCCTCTAGTCCCTCCTTGGACACTCGATGTCCAAGGTACTCGACCTTCCGACACCCACACGTACTCTTGACGGCACTGACCGACACTTTCAATAGTCACACACGTCTAGCAGCCGCTCCACTTTCTGGCATAATAAGTTCCACGATTCGGCAGGAACAAGTTTATCGTGAATGTATGAACGTCGAATCAATATTGAGGGACCCGATTTTGCATCTGGTTCCCCTGTTGCAAACAAATCCTCTGTTTCCTCTGTGGCCGTCTCTGTCGAAATCCATAAGAATCCATATAACGCATTATCCAACAACCTTTGATATATCTGAGGCGCATTCTTAAGCCCAAAAGACATCCAAATCCATTCAAATAATCCCAGCGGCGTGACGAAGGCCGAGATTAGTCTCGCCCTTTCGGTCATACTGACGACCCAAAAACCACTCGCCATGTCAAGAGGACAATAACACAAAGCTCCGTCCAGGTCTTCCAGTAATTCGTTAATCAACGGCATTGGGTTTACCATAAGCTGGGTGAGATCATTCACCAACCGATAGTCGATACACAATCGAATATCGACCCCATTCTTCTTCACGATAATTACAATTGGGCTGGCCCATGACGAGGTGGAAGGCTGAATGATCTTTGCCAATAACAGTCCCTTGATCAGTTCGGCCAACTTCTCTCTAAATTGAGGGGCCACCTTCCGTACACGTTGCGCGATCGGCCTTGCGTTCCCCACATCGATATCGCATATCGCTCCTCGGGCGGCCGGGGGCAATGCGTTACCTTTGCCCATCAGCAGATGTCGTCTCTTCCATATTATTTGTCGTAACCGGTCCACCTCTTCAGGAGTGTTCTCATCTGGATCAGGAATCTGTACATCTTCCAACTCAATACCTTGGGATGAGGGGTCCACTTCCGATATGACAGCCCATCCTTGTTTTATGTCCTCGTCCCAAAGTTCCCCACTCTCGAAAGAACACACCTGGTCATCTGCCTGTAACAAGTCTACCAGTTTAGCTTCCTTCTCATTGGTAGTGATCACTGCATGTAGGTCTTCTTTAGATATGTGTTGGAGTGGATTCTCAAACAACGTAGGAGATCCACATACACACACAGCGCCGGACTGCCAACTTACGGAGGGGGTACCCCGATACCGTGTCGCGTCAACCCTGGGTCTCACCTTGTGTACCCGTCGGCATGGCTGGTCTTGCTCCTCGTTAGACGCAGAAGACTTATAGACTTGGTCTTGTATGGAGGGACTTGGGGGACACGAGTGGATATACTTTACTCGGGCCCGAGGTTTCTTGGGCTCAATCGACTGGGTCGAGAGCAATGCACCTGGTACTATGTACCCCTTTGGTGGCTGACTGTTCTTGGTCCTTGGACCCCTTTGTGTTCTTCCCCGTAGGGAAACCGCTTCCTGTAGCGGGTCTTGAATGGGTACGAACCCACAGGCCAAAATATTTCCTGGGGTTCGTTCGAGCTTGAATCTTACCACACGACTGTCTGCAACGGGGGTCAAAATAAAACCTTTCCCCGGAACAGGTGGGTAGATCGAAACAAGTTCGCACTTGAGTCTTGACACCTCAGGCCAACTATCCTGAGGTTCAGCTTGCGTTGCTTGAGCCGTCACCTCACCTGACGTCGGGGGGGGCTAAAGGGTATCCCGCCCGGAATAGGTGAGGTGACGGAAGAGCTTGGAAGAGGCGCTTAAAGCTGCCACGCGTAATGCAAATTCGAGTGTGTTTATTTATCTTATTCTCTGTATGCTTTTCTTGTCTAACCCTAACCCTTCGCGCTGGATGGTACCACGTGTCAACTTGTGAAAGAACAGCTGTCTCTTTTAGGACATGGAACTTGTACCGGCTCTGCACTTGAGGGAAATTTTGTACCTTTTATAACCTTGAGTCACTTGAGTCACTTGACCACCTGAGGTACCGTGTGACATTGGATCACCTGGCCACCTAGGGTCCTGTGTGGCCACTTGGTCACCTGGGCCACCTGGACCACCTGGGCCACCTGGTCACCTTCGGTCACCTTGGACACCTGGGGTCAACCAATCACCTGGGGTCAACCGGTCACCTGGGGGTCAACCGTTCACCTGGGGCAACCGGTCACCTGGGACCCACCGGTCACCTGGGGTCCAACGGTCACCTGAAGTCCATCGGTCAACTGAAGTCCACCGATTACCTTGGGTCACCTGGTCCACTTGGTAACCTGGGTCACCTGGGGTCAATTGGTCACCTGGGGTTGTCCTAGGCTGCCCTAGCGGCACTGGACCTTCGGGCTGTAGTGTAGGGCAACCTAGCACCTTCTTCGAACTCGGGACCTTGGACCAGTTCGGGGTCCTGTTCACTCCCTGTCACTCATTCGAGAGAGTGACCGAGATCTTTCACGCCAGTTATAATAATGACTACGAAGGGCCTCCATTTCTTTGGCACTTCTCCACATACGCCTGTCCCTGTTGACTGATACCCCTGTCCCCAGTAACTGAAACCCTGTTACGGTAGCTGGTACCCCTATCCCCAGTAATCGATATACCTGTCCTCGGTAACTGGATTATCTGTACCGCCTGAATGTGCTTGAACTCAGGGCGAAGATGAATATTAAGGATGGTCGCCCAAGATTCAGAAGGATCACGTCGATCACTACATTTTGACGGTGGACGACCCGGAGCTAGCAGACAAGTTGACTATGTTGCGTCTGGCGGTTGGGGATTGGTCGGGGGGTCGATCACGTGGAAAATCCTCTCGCGATCGAAAGTTGTATGGGGGGGTGCTCTATGAGTCACCCTAGTCTGCCTTGAGACCGCCTTATCCAAACGTAGATACTTGATCCACTTGATTTCACTTGATCTTCTGACCACTTGAGCCGTCTCGATCTTGTGCCTTGTCCTTTACGTTGTATACTGCGTCCGATCGCAGGGGGGTTTTGCTTGAGTTGAGAGTCTTGTAATCCCTGGCCAAACAATCCAGGGATATCACTTGTCGTAGCGTAGCATAAACTCTTGATCGTCGGGGGCCAAAGTTATCCGCCCGGAAGAGAAGTCTGCGTGCGTGCTTAGAAGTAAAAGAAACTCTGTTTGATGTTAACCAATGAAATACCAAATCCTACGATTATGCCTATCTGTATGACAGTACCTACTGCCGCGTTTCGTCTTTTCAGGAAAATCAGATCTCGGTATGTGGTCCACTTCGGATACCATCGCGATCTTGATCCGTCGATCGAGGTTACGATCGATCTGTAACCAGTTACATCTCGCGATCGGCTTTCTAGATCGAGGTTACGATCGTCGATCACACTTGTTGATCACGATCGTCGATCACCCTTGTCGATCACGATCGTCGATCCATCGCGATCTTGATCCGTCGATCGAGGTTACGATCGATCTGTAACCAGTTACATCTCGCGATCGGCTTTCTAGATCGAGGTTACGATCGTCGATCACACTTGTTGATCACGATCGTCGATCACCCTTGTCGATCACGATCGTCGATCCATCGCGATCTTGATCCGTCGATCGAGGTTACGATCGATCTGTAACCAGTTACATCTCGCGATCGGCTTTCTAGATCGAGGTTACGATCGTCGATCACACTTGTCACGATCGACGATCACACTTGCTGATCATGATCTTCGATCACACTTGTTGATCACGATCGTCGATCACACTTGTTGATCATTATCGTCGATTACACTTGTTGATCATGATCGACGATTGCGATCGAACGATCTCCCACCTTGATCGTCATTACCGCCGCGTAATCCTCGGCCAATCGTGGCCATCACATGATCGATCCAGATAAGCTGTCATTCCAATACAATAGCCAAGGATAAACTATGCGATCATTCATCGATAGATCTTGATCGCTCCCATACAATAGCCAAGTATAATTCATAGGATATGACTTCCGCCGTGTAAGTGGTCCACTTATCACTTTCGATATTGTTGATCAAATTTTTCTTGATCGACTTCACCACAGACGTCCCCTGCGCTGATCACCGGCATACAGTGCTGGTGTGTCCGTGCATATCTATTCCTTCGCTCAAATTCCCGTTCTCAAAATGTCGACATTCCAACGTCAAGCTTCTGCTCCATCGAACCGGATCACGAATTCCCACCAACCGTCGATCGCACCCACTCCACGATCGCTTGAAAGTTTTCCTGGTGGTCGGGCGAGGGCCATTCCGACCATGGATCGGGCTGCTCTGAAGGACCAAATTGACCAACTCTACGACTGCTTGGACACCCAGCAGGACGTATTGGACAAGCACTTTACGATGCATTGCACTCCCAAGAAACTCGCTGTGCTCGTTTGGAGCGCGAAATTCTAGCTGATCGTGAACTGACTGGAAGTTTCGCGAAATTCGTGTCATACAAGTATAACTCCTTGTGCTGCGAATTGCAAATTGCGACTCGACTGGCAGAGGAGTACCGCCAAGAATTGGAACAGATCGGCCAGCTGGAGATGGAGATCGCAGATCTGCGTTCCTCTCTACTCGACGCCACCGCAGCTCGCCACAAGGCCAAGGAGCGTTTTCAATTTCAGCTGGCTGCCGTCCAGAACAAGCTGGCAGCTGCGCTTGATTCCGCCAAGTCGGCCAATGAACAGGCTGCTCAAGCCAAAAATTCCGAGAGCCAATTCAAGCCTCGCTACATCCAATCCCAACAGCAACTCCATGATATCCGACTTCAGCTTGACGCGATCCGGTTTTAGCGCGATCAACTTGCGCAGGAAGTTAAGGATCGAAATTCTCCCTTCGCTCGTTTGTCTGGTATACTACACCAAACCGGGTCGCCGCCCTCAACGTCATCACCAGCCGCTGCTTCTAGTGAAGTATCTCCACAACGGAACAAGCGCCAGCGGAAAATTTCTGACTCGGATCAGCCCGTGCTCAAGCGCATTCGAAGAACATCTACGTCCCCTATTCTCCATGATTCAAGTCCCAACCATTTTCCAACCTCGGCCCGATCAAGTCTTGAAAATTCCATATCTTTAACACGATCAGGTCCAGACAATTCAAGATCGAGATCGCATTCGCCCAGATCAAGATCAAATTCCCCCGGTTTTTCTGGGTCACCAACCCCAGATTCTCCCCGAAACTCTCCTTCATCTTCTAAAGATTCGAGTGAAGAAGATCCTTTTGGGTATGGTTCAGATCAGACGGACGACCTTCTGCTGGCTGCGTTATCCTCTTCTCGATCGGCTTCTCGACGACGCACTGTGGCTCGGTCTCCGTTATTTCCACCTTCTTCACCGATCGTGGTGGACTCATCTAGTCCAGTTGCGTCCCCTCATGAATCTCCGAGTGTCGATGACGGATTTATTTGGCGAACCCTCAAGTAAATCTGAATCTGAGGATAGCCTCAGTATCGACAGCGAACCTCGGATTCCTTGCAATCAATTGATGACAGCGGAGGAATTCTTGGATCTCCCCGATGCCACAATCTCTCGTGATCTTTGGATTCCAGGTTATCGTGATCGAGTCCCTCGAGCGTCATCCGATACGCTTCCTGGGTCCGCTCGCAGGATCAGCTTGTTGTGCGTTTCAGAATTGGATCTAGATACACTCTTCCACCATTATTCGAAGCCGAGGGGTTACATATTCCCCGCTCCCTCTGGAAAACTCCCGAAACCTAGTGATTCCGAGTGGTCATCCGCCTTGATCACCTCCTCTCAAATCAGCCAATTATACGCTCGCCAGCCCTGGCTACTGTATGAACAACTGATCGATCCGATCTCTTTCGAGTGTACTGGATGGTTCCAAGAATTGGTACGCTTGTATAACGATTTCAAAGTCCGTCATTGCCAGGCACTCTGGGATGCGAAACATTTTCTGCCGATATTGGCCCAACACCGTCGATCCGATCCTGCCTTGGCCACATTGGCTCAAGAGAGAAAACAACGGCGATCACGATCAGGTCCCATGTGGAAAAAAGTGCTTGGCATGATTCTTCAAGGCATAATCGATGGTTTATGTGATCTGGACATTTTACTGGACCCGATTTTCCTTCATTTCCCTCGTCTTAACGAGGTCAGAATATGGTATCCTGGTTTTCCCACGAACCAGACCAACATACCCAATCTGATCACCTCATTATTCATAAGTACTGCGAAAGAGCCGTGGAGGGACCAGTATCGTCCTTCCATGACCGACCATCCCGTTTATTCGATCCCTCGCTTGGTTGGTAAGTTTGTGAATCGCGAGTAACATTTTGATCCATAACATTAACACGATCTTCATATAGCTTTCACCTTGTTCCGTTGGTTGCGTTCAAAATCTTTCTCTTCTTCTTTCTTTTTTTCTCTTTGTAGTGATCCCCTTTCTCCATCTTTGATTTCGTAACCACTATACTCACTCCACATATAATCCCTTCCACCTACATATGTAACTCTCTTACATATCTTCACCACACGAACAATCCAATCGTCCTTAACTACGAGACTCCTCCTCGTGCGATTGCATCACCTCAAAACGATTTCGGCTAGCTCGATCGCGATCGGACTCTTGCAACAAAGCACCACAATTCAAATCCGCTTCATCGACCCATTCAGGATCGTTATAGCCCTTCCAGTTCACTAAAAACTGGCGATACATCCGACCATAGCGCGTCCTTCGACCCGATCGCACATCTACGATTTTTTCCACTTCGTATTCACCTTCCTCTAGATCATGTCTTCCGGAATTAAAGCTTCATCAAAATCCACTCGATCTGCTTCATCCACATTCAACAAATTTGTAGGGCGTTCTGGGAACACTCTAACTTGTTTCAGCTTAGACACATGGACCACCGGGAATAGCCTGTATGGCGTACCCGCGATCTCCAATCGTACTGCGTGATCGCCACATTTATCGGCTACCCGAAACGGTCCGTGCCACATATGGGCTAACTTCCGAGCATATCCTTCTTTGACGCGATTCAGATAGAGCCACACCTGTGATCCACAATCCACCTCAAAACGATCGTGATCTGCATTATGTCGATCAGATCGGTCTTGGATCGCAAGTTTCAACCGGTCGTTCACTTCCGATCTTGCCCGTTGATAGTGGCGTTGTATGCCGTATCGCCATCGCCGTGGATCACGATCACGCGCTTTGGTGCTCTCTAACGGTAGGGCCGCCTCCAAGGTCGATAGCGGGTCCCAACCGTGAATCAGATAAAACGGGGTATCTCCACGGACACGATCTTGGGCAGTATTGATCGCGAAAGTCAGCCTTTCTGCATACTTGTCCCAGTCTTTCTGGTTCTCATCCGTTACATACATCTTTATTGATCGTGTCAACGTTTGGACCATGCGCTCTGCCGTATCATTTGCTTGCGGTCTATATGCCATGGTAGCTCGCTGTTTCTGCCCCGCGATCCGATTAAACGCACGAAAGAAGTCAGACATGAATCCTGAATCTCGCTCGTGGCGTATCGCCTCACTTGCACCAAACCGTCAGAAAACACACTCTTCGTAGTTTTCTGCGATCGTCTTTGCAGTCCGGGGTGAACTGGCCTTTGCGATCACATAGCCTGAAAACAGATCAACCCATAGTAACAACTCCGTATTTCCTTTGAAAGATCGCGGTAGTGACGGAATATGATACATAGCCAAAATATGAAACGGATAAGTCGCCTGTGAATTTCCTGGTGATCCTCCATGATCAGATGGCCGCCCCTTGCCTATTTCACAATCCACACATTCGCCTACATATCGCTGCACACTGCGGTACAACCCTCGCCAGTGGAAATTCATTTTGATCCGTTGGTAGGTTCGACAAATCCCTTGGTGACCACCTTCCAGACTCGTATGATAATGATGCAAAACATCCTGCTGCAATAACTCCGGAATTAACAAGCGAACCAACTCGTTACGATCTTCAGATTTCGCGTTCGCTCCATGGCAGAAAAATAATAGTCCACTTAGGTTCACTTCGTAATCGGATGCGATCCGGGCGCAACTCTTCGCTTCGTCCGCTGTTAGCGTCGCAACATCCCCGACCAAATATGTCTTCAAGTTAGATATCCAACATTCTTCGTCTTGAGCTTGTCTTATGCGATCGACCCGCATTTGCTGCACGATTTCTTCCTGCCAAATTTCTGGCTGACAACGTCATCTCACAGCTGATCGAGTGATCGCAGCCACTTTGACTACCTGATCTATTTGGCTTGGGATCAACAGCTCGTCCAACCGATTTAGAGTAACCAAGTCTTGGCGGTCTTGATCCGAAACTACAATTGTACCCTTTTCTCGCTGTAGAGCTTCACTTGCTAGTCGATCGGCACTTTGATTCCAGTCCCGCTTCATGTGTAACAATTCGTGGTTTGGCCACGATCGGAGTTTCTCCATAGCTTTATGACGCAGCAATTGTATACCCGGTGCCTTACAGTCGATCTCTCCACGCATTTGCCTGATCACCAAATTCGAGTCACCGCAAATGATTACACGTCCCCTGGTCTGATCTGCAAACAGATCCAAGCTGAGAATTAATCCTCGATATTCCGCTTCATTCACCGTCAAATTAGTAGCAAATTCAGAAGCGGCAGCCACGATCGTCCATTCAGGTAATTTCCACACGATCGCGCTATATGCCCCGCCCTTCCTTTTCACTCGAGCTGACCCATCGAAACTAACTACCAACAGATCTTCACCTGCTTCAACCGTGGGTGGTGGCATACTAATTGTTTGCCGAGGCTGCTTACGCGGGGCGATTGCGATCAACATCTCGTCCACTTCTTCACGGGGAGTTATACTCGCAGCTAGGGTACCCAATATCTCGTCTTCTCCTTTCTCACTCCGACGGATCTCTAATGTCCAATTTGATAGGAGAGCAGCCCATCTTCCTAACCTCCCGTTAAGACCAGAAGATTGCAGTAACCAAGCCAGCGTCGAATGCCTCGTAAGCACTGTGATCTTTCGTGAGACCAGCATAGTGTAACAGATATCCAGAATCCGGAGGAGAGCTAATACCTCTTTCTCCACCATCCCGTAATTAATCTTGTTAGGCTTCAGCGTGCGACCAGAGAAAGTGACAGGCCAATAAATGATATCGTGCTCTTGAAGTAACGCCGCTGATATGGCCCACTTACTGGCATACACCACAATCACAGGCGATCGTTCTGGATCAAAATGTTTCAGGATCGGTGTCGCGGCTATTTTAGCCTTTAATAGAGTGAATGCGATCGTTGCCTTCTCCCAGCGGTTTCTGCCCTCGCAACCATGATCGTCCCCAGTATTCGACTCTGGATAGATAATGTAGCCATCTCTCGATCCACTTTTAAAATCCTGATCTATCTTATACTTGTCACGAGAATGGCGATTACAATTTGGTCCAGCACCATTAGGAACCATCTGAACATCCCCAGCCCGGCTGATCTCATGAAAATCTGCCTCCCGCAGCTCATAAAGTACAGATGCATAAATCGCAAAATCCTCAACAAATCGGCTGTAGTAATTTAGACTCCCCAAAAAGGACTGCATTGATCGCAACGTCCGAGGAAATGGGACGTTCACCAGAGATTCTAAATATTTTGGATGAGCTTCTAAACCTGCAAGCGAAACCTGATGACCCAGGTAATCCACTTAACGACGTCCCCAAAAACTCTTAGCCACACTGATTGATAAATTCCACGTATTGCATGCTTCCAACAATCGTTCCACCTTTTCATAAAGGGACGT
The DNA here is from genome assembly GCA_947646735.1 of Peronospora farinosa. Taxonomy (NCBI): domain Eukaryota; phylum Oomycota; class Peronosporomycetes; order Peronosporales; family Peronosporaceae; genus Peronospora; species Peronospora farinosa. The sequence continues at coordinate 34,520 of CANTFK010000897.1, read as the reverse complement.
CCACGATGTAGCGGGTATCAATATATCGTCAATATATGATCGCCGACCTAACACCGATGGTCTCGGATCGGTATCCGGTTCACCTTCAGTAAACATGTCGATCGGCTTTGACAATTCAGCTGGAATTGAATCAGAACTTGTACCGATTTTCAAATACCCATATAGAGCATTGTCAATCAATCGCTGGTAGATTTGAGGAGCATTTTTCAATCCGAATGGCATTCGTAACCACTCAAACAAACCTGACGGTGTAATAAATGCAGAAATCATCCTCGCTCTCTCTGTCATTTCTACCACCCATAATCCACTCGCCATATCCAAGGAACAATACCACATAGCTTTATCCATATCTTGCAATAACTTTCTGATCAATGGCATAGGGTATACCATCAACCGTGTCAACTGGTTCACTCTACGATAATCGATACATAATCGAATATCTTCGCCATTTTTCTTGATAATCACTACAATTGGTGAAGCACACGGCGACGTGGATGGCCAAATGATCTTGGCAGACAAAAATCCCTTAATCAAATCCGCTAATTTCTCCCGGAATTTGGGTGCCACAGGTAGCACTCGCTGTGCGATCGGGTTAGCTCCTCCAACATCAATGTCACAAACTGCTCCACGTGCTGCGGGAGGTAAGGCATTACCTTTCCCTATGAGTAAGTGGCGACTCTTCCAAATTAATTGTCTTAGATTTTCTTGATCTTCTGTCAATGGTATTCCAGGGTCGCCAACTTTAATATCGTCGATCGATACTTCCACCGTAGACATCACAACTTCTGGCAACACCGCCATGTGCTGATCGACATCTTCGGCAAACAGATCGCCACTCTCGTGAGAATAAACAGCCTCTTCAGATGATGGTTCTTCTATTGGGACATCCTCGGTTGCGATCGCTGTGAACTTATTTTCCACTCGATCGGATTGTCCCTGATCGTTATCGTCGACGATCTTCGTAAAATTTTCGATTGCTTCATCCGATCGATCTGGTATCTGATCGACTTCTCCAACTTCTCTGGTCGCATCGATCACACCTGTGGACTGTTCTTGATCTTGGTCCGTTATGTCTTCATCACGAATATCGATTCTTTTACCTGATCGGTCTTGTACACCACCCACCTTGTCGATTTCTTTCAGCATATTGATCACAAATTGTGATCGCCTTGACTGATGATCTTCACTGTCACGATAACCTTGATCTTCTGTAAAATCTTGATTTACTCCCACGTTGATCGTTTCCTTATCCGATTGCGATGCAATTTTCTCCACTTTTGTGATCTTCTCGTTCTCTCCCTTCTTTGGACGCATCAAAATTTTAGTTGGTAGTGGATACGATGGGTGATCAACTAGTGGTCCTGTTGGCTCATCAGCGAACTCTTCCTTCCGATCTGTAGTTGCTTCATAGGCCAGAGTCTGCCACTCATTATATCGACGCGACCCCACCGAGACATATCCAGGTGATCGAGGTATCATATCCGCAGCCATCCGCCAACCTATCGAAGCTCCGTGATTCACAATCACTTCTCGATCACTAAGATTAGTTAGCTGCAGATATTTAGTCTTCCCCGGTCCTGTTGTGACTATTGGTATCCATTTTGGATCTCGTCTCACCCAAAGCTTAGAACTCGGTGCACCAGTACCGATTCGTCACTCCGTCGATCCGCCTACTGGGATCACCACATATTGATCGTTGATCTTGATCGGCTGTCTGTTCGTTTGGTATGAAGGCCTTCGTCCCGACAATTGAATTCTAACCTCATCCGGCAAACAAAGTGTTCCATAAAATCCATACCCAAGATCGCTTCTTGACCAACTTGATCGCCCACCCAGGCGTCAAAATAATATACCAGTGATCCATTTAATGTGACCTTGATTTTGGTTCGTCCCTCGGTCATATAGGTATTTTCGCCAATTCCAATACATTCTTGCCTTTGGCTCTCGTCAATGACACATCCTACCTTACGAGCAAAGGTAGTGTAGACGATCGAGACTTCGGCTCCAGAATCAAACAGCATAGTAGCCTTTTATTGTTGATCTTGCCCACTGCCTTGGCCTGCTTGAACCATTTTCCTGGGGTATGATATTTCCAATACCCCCGTGATTCGCCTGGCGCCAGGTCGAGCTCCATCTTGGCCGGCGATCGAGCAAATTCATCAACTTTCGCGACACTTGAAATATAACGCAAATGATTTGAATCCTCACATGTATTGATCGGATCGATCCGCTTGTTAATTTCTTGATCCGTAGATCCCTTTTCAACAAATGCAAAAATGCAGAGCCTAGAACGCTCGGCTCGTACCAGATTCCAACCTGGCGAGCGTCCAAGTTTAACATCTCTTCAGCCTTCGGCGGGAGCATCCCAGCGTGTTTGGTCGGCACGTACCGTTGGCGAATTAGATTATAAAATTCTTCCATCGGGCATTTTCCTCCTTCGTGCATCTCTCCACAGGCAGTACACACGAAAAAACACTTGTCTGAAGGATGTCCTTTGCGCCCACATTTCTGACAGGTCAACCGCTTCCAACATCCACGATCGTCATGTTTCTTTGATCCGCAATGAGTGCAGGCTCTTGGTGGGTCAGTATGACCATGACCTTTGCCTTGATCGATCACATTCTGTCGATCACGATTGTTGATCACATTCTGTCGATCACGATTGTCACTCTCATTCTTTCGATCACGATGATCTCTCGGCTTTTTAGCTGGGGCATGCGTCATCGCGGAAAACACGCGGCGTCGATCCACTTCTAATTCAGATCCACTCGATTCCGACTCTGATCCACTGTTACCGTTTTCGATATGGATCGCTCTCACTGCGCGAGCCGGTTTCGATGACGCTTGATCGGGTGCAGGGGCGGCTCGTTGACGAAATTTATTGGATCCCATCGATGCCTTGCCTTGACATATCTCGATACGTTGATACGCACGTAGAGTTTCTTCCATGTCATCAGCATCGTCCAAACGTAATAAAATCAACTGTTTCGCCAGATCGCGATCATCCAGTGTCTCAATGACATGTTCCACATGCTCACGTCTGGTAGCTGGCTTTCCCTCTCGAATTGATTTTTTTTCTGATCGCTGCCACATTTAGCCGATATAGATACTCCAATGGAGTTTTATTCCATTGTCTTCTTGTATGGTAATATTGTCTTCCAACAGATACACCATACCCTCCATATTGTATCATGAAACTTTCCAATAGAGATTTCCAGTGATGACGAGTCGATCGGCTCAGCTGGCTATACCAGTTTCTTGCTGGTCCCGTCAGCAGATCTCCAAATACGAGACACTTTTCGTTGTCAGGAGCTTGATCACGTAAGAAAGCAGATTTGACATTACTGATCCAGCTTCTAGCTCGATCCTCGTCTCTGTCTTGCCCTGTGAACTCATTTAAATCTGCGATCGCCGATACTCGGATTCGTTGTGTAGTAAATCCACCATTTGGCATAGCTTCCGCAGCTGCCACCAACGGTAGCCTTAGATCCTCGAGTCCTAGATCCAGCGGATCACCAATATTGGATCTACTATGACGCGATCCGACTGACTCCATCTCCACGTCTGAAATATTCATCATTTGAGGAGTGGCATCAATCCTTGATCTATTGGTAATGCTGTTGGTTACTGATACTAATGACCACATGGCATAGACGACACTACGTGATTGTGTGTAACGATGGGATCCTCATCGTTTTGTTACTAACATTGTAGATTCGATATCGATAGGCTTAGAGTAGTACAACGAGACGAACTAAGGACCTAGCTAGATAATAATTCACTTTTCATTTTACCTTCTTCTAAGCACTCCCACCTTAACTCGCCCTTAGCTGTTGCCAAAAGTCATAAGGTTGTGAGCCTAACTACGCCGGACGCGGGCGACATACTCCGCGAAGATAACTATTTCGTGTGGGAGTTCAACGCAAGGATGAGGCTGGCAAAGAAGGGATTGCTAGAGCACCTAGACGCTATGAAGGCCCCAGAAGAAGGAGACGCAAGCGCGTCAACTTGGAAAGTCAACGACATGAAGGCTTTCGCGATTGTGTCAACAATGATCAGCACAAATCTTCAGTCAATGGTGCACACGGCAAAGACAACGGCAGAAGCATGGGACATACTGAAGACTTTCTTCCTGCGACACGGTATGCACAATCGTAGGCAGCTACGACGGCAACTACATGAGTTCAAGTTGGACAAGGGAGGAAGCATAATGGATCACTTCCTGAGATTTGACGAGCTGTGCATGACTATGCAAGCTGTGGGACAAGAAATCTCACAGGATGGGCATTTAGCCATCCTATTGGGTAGTCTAACGAGATACTATGACCCCATCTTCAAGATAATTGAAAACATGCCCAGAATGACACTGTTTCACGCTAAGGAAATGCTGAGGCGGGAGTACGATATAAATGACGAGGACAGAACACCAAGAAGTCGCACTGAAAAGTACGCACACTTCCAAGTACAAGAAAGGTCCGCGCAGACATATGGGGATATCAAGTTCAAGAGGTGAAAAGTTCTCGGGAAGATGTTACGGATGTAACAAATATGGGCACAAGCGTCAAGATTGCAAGGCTGCAAAAGAGCAGACAGAGCGAAATGGAGAAGAGAGGCATTTACAGCGTCAAGTCGGACGTCAGCTGGATGGTTATTGGACAGTGGGGCAAGAAGTCACATGTGTCCCGACAGAGATGAGTTTTCGTTTTTAGACTCACTAACGGACCCGACCATGATCACCATAGCAGACGGCAGCGAAGTGGAAGCGCAAGGTGTTGGGACAGTGTGCGTGCAACTCAAGACTGGTGAAGTGATCAGGATCGAAGAAACGCTATGGGTGCCGGGCCTAGACCGAAGGCTACTGTCAATATCGGCATTGTCAAAAAAGGGTCTACAAGTGATCTTCTCAGATCTGAGCTGTCAGATCAAAAACAACATGGAAGTCGTAGCTTAAATACCAAGACAAAACAAGATGTACGTCTTAGATTGCGGTCCGGATGAGGTAGCCAACGTTTGCGAAGAACAAATCAAGAGCGAAAATCAGGTGACGGATCAGGAGCGGCTGATCTACAAGTGTGGCATGCAAGATTAGGTCACCTGTCAACAAAGATGCTTAAGGGTATGGCAAGTTGCATCAATGGATTAAAGATCAAGAAGAATCAAGGTGGTGCAGATGACATCGAGATCTGCGAAGGGTTCATCATGGGTAAAGCAACCATCAATACGTTTCCGAAGTCACCATACGGACAGGTGAAAACCAAGGATGTGTTGCAGTTGGTCCACAGTGATGCCATGGGACCTATGGAAACGAAGTCTCGAGGAGGATCAAGATTTGTCGTGACCTTTATCAATGATTTGTCACGATATACAGTCGCATATTATATTGAAAACAAGTCGGAAGCGACAGATCGTTTCATCGAGTACAAGGCACGTATGGAGAATCAATTGTCCAAGAAGATCAAGTGTATCAGGACAGACAACGAAACTGAATACGTCAACAGACGTTTCTCTGGTGTATGTAGAAAATCCGGTATCATGCATCAGACGAAAATACCATATTCGACACAACAGAATGGTCTGGCCGAACGCATGAACCGGACACTGACAGAGCGGGCCAGTGTGGTGAAGAGGGGTTCACAAAATTGCTGATGTGATCCCGACTCTCCACTGGCGCCCAGACGACCGACTATCGGAGGGGGTACTCCGTTTCCGTGTAAAGCAATTCCTTCTTCACCTTGTGTACCCGTCGGTAGGGCGGGTTGCACTCTTCTCGGTGGACTTGAGTCGATGTTGATCCTAATCGGGTTAGGGATAGGTGGTTTTGGTGATCTTGTGGAAATCTTCACAAGATCGACCGAGTACTTGTTTGTTGATCGTATTAATAGATCCCAATAGTCCAATAAGGCGAAGCTTGAATCTTCTGACCACTTGAGCAGAGCCTTCTGACCACTTGATCCGTCCTGCACTTGCTTGCTTTACCCTTACTTGTTATTTCTGCGTCCGATCGCAGGGGGAGTTGTTTGTTGAGAATTCTTGCAATTCCTGGCCAAACAATCCAGGGATATGACTTGTGTAGTATGTAGACTTCCTTGAGACGTCGGGAGGCCAAAGAATCCAGCCCGGAAGAGAAGTCGACACGTGTACTTAAAAGCAAATTGAACTCTGTTAATGTTAACCAATCAAATACCAAAATCTGTGATCTTGACTATATGTAGCTCAGGATCTATTGCCACGTATCGCCCTTTCGAAGAAATCAGATCTTGTAATGTGGTCCACTCCAATATCGCCGCGATCTGGATCGCTACCTTGCTCAGATCTAATACCATTTAAGTATCAGATCGCGGTACTAATAATTAGTATCGGATCGCGGTACTAATAATTAGTATCGGATCGCGGTACTAAATAATTAATATCGGATCGCGGCACTAATATTTAGTACCGGATCGCGTTACGAAATAATTAGTATCAGATCGCGATACTAATAATTAATATCGGATCGCGGTACTAATAATTAATATCGGATCGCGATACTAATAATTAGCATCGGATCGCGGTCCGCCGGATCACGACTTGTCCTCTTTACCGTTTCTCGGGTCATGTGAGATGGTCCATCTATGTGACATGTCATGTCCACCATTCCAGTCCTCCATAGTGACGTGATCCACTCCAGACCGTATTCCACATACTTGGATGTACCCATCTTCCTCCTTAGCGACCGCGTTCACGCGGATCGCCATCGAAAAATACTGGAGATCGCAATAGCGTAGTTTCTAGGCCATATTTGACCCCACATAGAGCTGCAAAATACACCATTCACTGTGTTCCATCCCATTTGGCGTCATCTCGAAACCTTTCTGCAAGATCGCGACTCATTAATATTGGCCGCTTTCGGACTTAACCGAAAATATGTGATCACACTTTGCGAAATTCACTCCTTCACTTCGCCACACCAAAGCAATGCTCAGTCATATGCAAGTAGATAAAATTTGGTGGGCTGAGGCGATGAACACAGCAGTTTATGTGACAAACCGAGTCCCATGTGCTAGTCACCTATCTACAACTCCATTTGAGTTCATCTTTAAGAAGGGACCTGACCTCTCTGAGATGCGTGTATCTGGGTTAAAGGGATATGCACATGTCGACAAGTCAAACAGGACCAAGATGACCAAGAAGGCGATTCGTTGTATATTTCTTGGTTACTCGGACCAAATCAAGGGGTTTCGAATATGGGATAAAGATGCCAAGAGGGTAACGTACACGAGATCGGCTAGATTCGATGAGAGGCCACCACCTCAGTACGTGCAACATTACAGCAGATCCAGTGACCAAGAAGTCAGCGCTGTTCAAGATGAAAACGTTGTTTCTATCAATTTAGACCAGCCACGAGTCACGAAAGACATGAACATAGCAATGGAGGACAGTAGAGGTGTTCAAGAAGAAAGTCACATGCAAGACAGGCGTACAACTACGATGGCTCTACCATCGAGATGCAGTAGCGAGATGCATGGAATCCAATGCTGACGATCCCATGTTTGAGATTGATGATGTGACGATGATTTGAAAGATCAAAAAATTAGTTGAAGAAGTGTCAAGACAAGGGCAGATGGCGATACGACCAAGTCAACGGACAAGTGTTCAAGCAGTGCTAGAAACCGCGATGGTTCCATTAGAATCTGTGCAACATGGACAATCTCAAGCGTTAGTACCAGTGGGTAGCGCTGATGAGGACTTTTATGACGGCTCAGAAGTGTGTCAAGAAAGAGGCACAAAGAGACTACGTATTGGGTATGAGCAAGCGCGTGCAGCGTTCGAGACCCCAACGACATACGAAGAAGATCTTAAGTCAACTCATCGTGATGATTGGTACAAAGCCATTCAAGCTGAGCTCAAGGCATTGGAGAAAAGGGAAACCTGGACAGTTAACACACAGCGTCCAAGCCAGAAAGTGATTGGAACCAAGTGGGTGTTCGCACTCAAACGAAATGAGCTTGGTGAAATTATTCGATACAAGGCACGTCTTGTAGCACTTGGCTACAGACAGACGCATGGAGTTAATTACATGGAGACAAATTCACCTGTGGCAAACCTTAACTCAATACGAGTGTTTTTGGCGGTATGCTGTCAAAAGGGGATGTTAATTCATCAATATGATGTCGACACTGCTTTTCTATATGGCGTTTTGGAAGAAGAGGTATACGTATACCCTCCTCTAGGCGTTCGTGCAGGACATGGTCGAGTGTTTAAGCTGAATCGTAGGCTGTATGGGCTAAAACAAGCGGCCGCAACATGGTACAAGACAATTTCGTGTGTGTTTGTGGAGATGGGGTTCTCCTCATGCGTAACAGACTCATGCATCTTCGTCAAAGACACCAAGGGCTCGTGGATTTACGCTGCATTATATGTGGACGACCTTCTAATTGGGGCTGAATCTACTGGAGCAATAGACGATGTGGCAGCTCAACTATCAAGTCGTTTTCAGTTGAAGATATTGGGGGTGTTTGATACGTCCTCGGAACCGAAGTCAAGTACCTGCGCGACAATCGACGTCTGAAGATCAGTCAAAGATCGTGTATATCAAGAATGGTCGAGAAATTTAATCGAGTTGATGCAAAAGCGGTGTCAAATTCATGTGTTGAAGGGCAAGCGATGGTCAAAATGGACAAAGCTGACAAGAATGAAGAATCGGCCGTATCGGTCGTTAGTGGGGTCGTTGTTATATGTGGCAACAGGCACACGACCAGATATTGCGTATGCAGTATGTCAGCTGAGTCGTCATTTGGAACTTCCGCATGAAGAGCACTGGAATGCAGCGATTCGAGTGTTGCGATATCTGAAGACGACGCAGAGCAAAGGAATTTGTTATAAAGAGTTTCAGGCGACCTTCAGCTGAGAGCGTACACGGATGCGGACTGGGCAAGTAACAAGTGTAATCGCAGATCGATTTCGGGAGTTTTTTCATGATTAATGGTGTACCTGTTATTTTCAAGTCGAAGATGCAGCAGAGTGTGGCACTGAGCACGGCAGAAGCAGAGTATAGGCTCTTTCTTTGTGTGTACAGGAGGTTCTGTGGACAAGAAGTCTACTCAAGGAGATGCAAGTGCAGATTAAAAAAACTATGCTGTCAAGATTCATGAAGACAACCAGAGTGCAATTGCTATTGCTAAGAACGACGGCTATCAAATTCGAGCGAAACATATCGACATCAGATACCATTTTGTGCGCGAACAGGTGAAAAACAAGATTATTGACCTACAGTATACTGAAACCAAGTCACAGCTGGCAGATTTTCTGACCAAACCAAGTTCGACAAAGAAGTTCGAGTCGCTGCTGGACAAAGCCAAGATTAGAGACTTTTTGTCGAGAGGAGTATTGGTAATGCTGTTGGTTACTGATACTAATGACCACATGGCATAGACGACACTACGTGATTGTGTGTAACGATGGGATCCTCATCGTTTTGTTACTAACATTGTAGATTCGATATCGATAGGCTTAGAGTAGTACAACGAGACGAACTAAGGACCTAGCTAGATAATAATTCACTTTTCATTTTACCTTTTTCTAAGCACTCCCACCTTAACTCGCCCTTAGCTGTTGCAAAAGGTCATAATGATCATACAGCATTTTGTTGAGCTAAAATCCGTTGAACGTCTTCTTACTTCTTCATGGCTGCTTTAAAATAGGAATCCAGCTGGTTTGATCCAAATGGTATCATTTCTCGGACCATGGGTTCATCAGCCAATTTCGCTCCCGTTTCGATCGGCGTCGATCTTTCACGTACAAACGCCGCACCAGACGGTCCCAACGACATCCGTTGAATGGGATTGATTCTCCTGAATCCGCCTCCGATTCTGTCGATGCATACTGTGATGAGCCCGTTTGATATGTCTCAGTGGCTGGCACGATCGCTTGGTACTTTCCAGTGAGAGGGATTAACGCCTCGAACAACGATCGTCCTGCTTTAATTACTTGATCATGATCACAATCCAGCAATGTTTGCGCATCAAACGCTCCAGCGGTGAATCCAGCTTCCTTGAGTAACTTCAACAAACGACGAATTGCTTCCAATTCGTCGTTTGTTGAAGTTACTCAACAACTTGATTCGGAGTTTCTACCGGAGCTGATACCGGTCCTTGCAATAATCCGATTAGCTTTGGCTTCAATATCTTGAGAACTGGATCTCTAGATAGCAAAGTCTTTAGTTCTTTCTGGTGAAAACACCGTTCCAATTCTTCCATGTTCGTCGATCTTTCGGTTTTCGATCCGTGATCGGCCGACTCTTTTCCTTGGACACCACGATATTCCGATTTCTTCGTCTGAACGTTGAGTTGTGATCGCGGTGCCTTTATCCGCACCTGTAAATTCGTCAAGTCTTTCTTCTTAGGTTTTGGAGGAGCGGTTTTGGATGAATTTCTCTCAGTTTTAACTAAAAGATTTTCATCTCGCGGATCTCATTTTGCAACGTGATTCGCAGGGGTCCCCGAAGGGACCTGGGGAGGGGGTAGAGGTTTTCTTCCAGATCGAGCGATCGATCTTCCTCTTTTGTTTTCTGCTCATCTGCGCCCCTCCCAAAACGATGATGATCCGGGGATCTTTTTTCTTCACGCGTCTGCGGCGATCCCTCTGCCTCTGACGCTTCAATTCCAGGTTCAGTCTTGATCTTGACATCTTCTCTCAGGGACTCACGGTGAAATCCCTGGTTCGAATCCGGGCACGCGCACCAGTGTGGTGGAGTGGCGATCACAAAATTTCTAATGTGATCCCGACTCTCCACTGGCGCCCAGACGACCGACTAACGGAGGGGGTACCCCGTATCCGTGTCCTTCCTCACCTTGTGTGCCCGTCGGTTGGGTGGGTAGCACTCTTTTCGGTGGACTTGGGTTAATGCTAAACTTTACCGTGGTTGGGGATTGGTCGGGTGGAAAATCCTCACGCGATCGAAAGTTGTATGGGGGGTGCTCTATGAGTCACCCTGGTCTGCCTTGAGACCGCCTTATCCAAACGTAGATACTTGATCCACTTGATTTCACTTAATCTTCTGACCACCTGAGCCGTCTCGATCTTGTGCCTTGTCCTTTACGTTGTATACTGCGTCCGATCGCAGGTTTTTTTTTGCTTGAGTTGAGAGTCTTGTAATCCCTGGCCAAACAATCCAGGGATATCACTTGTCGTAGCGTAGCAGAAGCTCTTGATCGTCGGGGGCCAAAGTTATCCGCCCGGAAGAGAAGTCTGCGTGCGTGCTTAGAAGTAAAAGAAACTCTGTTTAATGTTAACCAATCCAATACCAAATCCTACGATTATGCCTATCTGTATGACAGTACCTACTGCCGCGTTTCGTCTTTTCAGGAAAATCAGATCTCGGTATGTGGTCCACTTCGGATACCATCGCGATCTTGATCCGTCGATCGAGGTTACGATCGATCTGTAACCAGTTACATCTCGCGATCGGCTTTCTGGATCGAGGTTACGATCGTCGATCACACTTGTTGATCACGATCGTCGATCACACTTGCTGATCATGATCGTCGATCACACTTGTTGATCACGATCGTCGATCACACTTGTTGATCACGATCGTCGATCACACTTGTTGATCACAATCGACGATCACACTTGTTGATAACGATCGTCGATCACACTTGCTGATCACGATCGTCGATCACACTTGTTAATCACGATCTTCGATCACACTTGTTAATCACGATCGTCGATCACACTTTTTGATCACGATCGACTATTGCGATCGAGCGATCTCCCACCCTGATCGTCATCACAGCCGCGTAATCCTCGGCCAATCGTGGCCATCACATGATCGATCCAGATAAGCTGTCATTCCAATACAATAGCCAAGGATAAACTATGCGATCATTCATCGATAGATCTTGATCGCTCCCATACAATAGCCAAGTATAATCCATAGAATATGATTCCCGCCGTGTAAGTGGTCCACATTATGATCACTTTCGATATTGTTGATCAAACTTTTCTTGATCGACTTCACCACACAGACGTGGTCGAGGACTATGAGTCCCGTAGAAAGACGTTGATCGCGACCGACGCTGCCGGTTCAATTCCCGTTATCTTGAGCGTAATTCTTGCGAGCAACGAAGCCACGACGACCTCCCGAGCGCCTCCGAGACCTATTATGAGGCTCGGGGCATATGGATGATACGGTTGACGTCCTCGGCTACGTTGAACGTCCACGGAGATCGTAAGGATGCGCTCTCACTTGCCGCAGATCAGACACTTGGAGCTCCGAGAGGCTTATTTCATAAAAATCGATCCATGGTCGGATATGCTCGAGCATTTCCCGCGCGCACACCAAGTCGTCCCATTCCTGCCGGACCGGGCGCGATATGCCCATGTTGCACGTTGAACACTCCTCAAGTAGGTGGGCTTAACAAAGGTGATACTCGTCATAAGTCATGCGGCAGATGCGTCGGCGCAGGTCAACAATTGCGTGTCTATCACGCGTTACCTCTAGAACATCTTACCAGGACGTGAAGGACGTTCCTTCACGTCAACTGGCCTTCCAGCGTCTGATGAAGGCGCACCAAAATCTTTGCAACGCGTCGTCGTTATACGCGTTGTTCGTCGCTTTGCCTCTCACTGTGCGGTATCGCGTGAAAAGGTCCCTTATGACCTTCAGTGACTCGGGTTCAACAGCACCTTCAAGACCATACAAGCGCCACGGATCCAAGTCCTCATCCATGACCTGCGGTTTCTGATCTATTCGAATCGTAGTCTGGTAGCTCCAGTTCTGGTTGTCAGAGATGTAGGCTCGTGGACGATCAGGATCCATGCTGCTCAGTTACGTCTAACTGAGCAGATTCAAATATATACTATTGGTCGATAAGTTTAATATTATGTTTCGCGCTTACGTTGAGGTAAGCGCAACTTTCAGAAGGGGTGATGTAATGGAGTAACCTATTACATAAGTAGTTATAGGATTAATACATAATTACATAAGTAGGCATAGGGCAGTATCCGATTAGCGGATACTGCGCGTCAATTATTATTGGTTTATTATTGGGGTGCCAGCGTCTAATTGGCCAATAATAAATTGACTTCCATATTTAGTGGTTCCCATGAGCTAGGGAACTTAATCGCACATACTGCGAATTGAAACTAAAACAAAAATAAAACAGAGTTATATTTACGAGTTAATTAAAAGCGATTCCTCAACGCCCTTTTAGTGTAAGACGGTAACTGTCCCTTATCCCGTTACATAATTCAGTAAGATCGGCGTTTGCGCCGGAATGTTGGCCGTGTTCAGCTTATTATAAGCATGAACCACGTGCCATCCACCTGTTTTTTTACGCACACAGAAGGTCGGGCTGCAGTGAGGCGACTTGCTCTCACGTACATGTCCCGCCTTGGCTCGCGTGTCGAAGAACTCATCGATGTAATCGACTTGTTCCTTCGGCAACGGGCATTGCCTGGTCACACAATACTTGGTGCCAGGTTCCAGGTCAATCTCATGCCTGATGCCCCTATCGGCCGGTAGGCGGCTCGCACTTCTGCTGGAAACACATCACGGTGTTTCCGCAGAACATCATAGAACGGGCTATCCTTCAAGGCTTCCCATCCTTGAGCAGCAACTGTTTCTTTTTGTCGGTCTCCAAGACGCTTTCATCCATTGTGGATGAAGAGCAACAGTCCACCACGTTATCTTTTGGAACTGGTGCGACTATCTCATGGATCTTTCCTTCCTTTAGTTCGTACAGGACATATCCCACGTCATCTCCGAGAGATTTACTATCTCCTCGGCAGATGCCAAGACAAGTTGGAGCACCTCAACTGAGGATGCCTCCGGCATTTTGTCTTCGACGGCCTCGAACAACTCGTTCGTAGGTCCGTCCTCTTGTACCGAGACTGATCCAAGGGTCACTCGTTTCGACGTGCCCTTGATCGTCTTAATACGTCTGGTGCTCGTTCTTCGAGTCACCACGACCTTTGACCTGGAAGAAGGTGCCGTTGCTATCTCGGCTAACGCACTCCTTCCAACCGCACCAGGCTCTTGGCTCTGTGCCGGTTCTTGTGGCGCTTGACTTCCTGTCAGCTCACCATCACCTACCACAGGCTCTCGGCTCTGTGCAGGACTATTGGACGCATGACTACCTGTCATCGCCCCATTCACTACACCAGTCTCTTCTACCTAGGTTGGAATATGTATCACCTGGCTTTCCGCCAGCGCACTTCCAACTACACCACTCCTTTTGAGCGGGGTAGTTCCTGGTGTCGATTGACATACCGTCAACGCACCCTCGACTGTGTTGGACACAACATCAGCCACATAAGCCTCTCGCAAGAGCACATCCTTTCCGGTGTCTTGCGTAGAGCTAGCGACTGTGCGTGTACGCTAGTCTATCCATGGTTGGTGTTTAGCCAACCAAGGCATGCCTAGGATGAGGTCATACGGACTCTCCATACCTAAGCACTGTGAACTTCTCTTTACAAGAGAAGTCACTAAAGTTGAAAGCGAGTTCAACTTGAACTCCCTCCGATTTGACGAGCGCGCCGTTCGCTAAACGAGCGATCGCCTCTTCTCGCTTGCCATCCTGGCAAAGCGACGCATAACTCGCCGGTCTCTTTTTCAGAGCCGCGAGTTTCACAAAGTTTTGTGATGCACCCAAATCCACGAGAAGGGTCATCACTTGGTCATAGCCTCGTACTCGAGCGCTATAGACCAAAAGGGTTGAGGTCCGACCTTTCGGAACCTCAGGGACTATGCTACCCATTTGTTCGATCACTCTGAACTTAGGGGTAGCTTCAGAGTCCGCGACAGTAGGGCATCCCGCCCTACTGCGCTCTCGCATTTCCCGACCCATCTTGGGCAGATGCTGAACCCGTGCGTCGTGCACGCTGGTTTTTCGCACCTCCCTTCGGGTTGGGCGACCTTTTGCTGGCTGCCTTAGCACCAGCAGCTACTTTGGCATAGCAGCGAGCCATCATATGGCCTCGCTTGCCGCACTTGTAGCAAACCACGTCTGCATTGCCTAACTCCATAGAAGTGGCATCAGACCTTTCGGTCGACGGCCTGTAATAGGCTGTCGCCGAGGCGCTGTTGTAGGATTACTCCTCAACTAAGGCAATGACAATTGCCTCTTCCATCGTCGCTGGCACCTTTCTGAAAAGGTCCTGACGCGATGGGCCATGCCTAATTCATGAACGTGGCCACCTTGATACGTTCTGGTATCGGTTCCCCATTGATGGACGCCGACAGCGAACGCATCTCCTGCACAAATTCTTGCAGAGAGCGTTTCGCCTGTCGTGCTCCAAAGAAGCGCGCCATAAGCAACACTTCGTTGTTAGGCGGCTGATACATGGCGCGAATCTTTGCCTTAAAGATCGCCCATGATGGAAATACATCAGCATTAGCCATCAGCGCAGAGTATGCTCACTCTGACGCTTTTCCACATGGCATACGACACCATTCTGGTGTCGTCTTCGATGAGCTGCGCCACTCCACATTGCTCCACTGCTAATAGCCAGTGAACAATCGTGTGAGGGGTAGTTCCATCGAACTTCGGAGTGTTCATCCGAATGGGCCTCGGTTGAGCAGGCCGGGCAGAGAGAGTCTCAACAATTCTGTTGAGCGCCTCATTACGTGCCTGCTCAAGCCTAAGCTCATCCTGAGTCTTAGTGATGGACTCAGCGGTGGCTTGGCTGTTTACCTCGGACGCGTTTCTACGCTGTCTGAGCACAAACGCCTCAAATTGCTCCAACTGAGCAACATATTGCTCAGGAGGACAATGCAAGAGATTGACCAGGGCTTGTTCACCAAGTCCCTGTGCCATATGCTCTGCCAACTCCCTATGATGTTGGGACAGGTGAGGAAATTCACTCCAGTCCATGTTAAGAACCATTTTAACCACACGCACGCTCAGAGAGACGGGTCGTGGGAAGGACTACTAGTGCTACCAAGTGTAGACGGGCACTTCTACGAAGTTGCCTCGTACTACGAGCACACACCTTATGCACAAGCGAGGAAGCGGTTAGACCGTCTTACCTTCGCGTGCGAGGGTGGTTAGGAGGTTGGTCGACTCGTACCACCAGTTGCCTCTCGCTTAAGCGAGAGTGCAACGAACTTCTAAGACAAGAAGTCACCGACGTCACGTAGAAGCTTTTCGGCTTCTCGTGCGTGGTGCTTTTGATTTAGCAAATCAAGACTGAGCTATATTTAGTTAATTATAACTAAATATATACTTAACTACTGATTGGCTATATATATATATAGATCGGATACGCGACTCTTTAGAAGCGTATCCTGTTGCATGAACTTAAATCTAGATTTAAGATCGCAACTGACGTCCTTCTGAGACGTCGTGATGCCTAGCTTCAACTAGCGTCATCCCTTCTCATGTGGATCCATAAATGGATATCACATTCACGAGGGTGGATCACATTTGTGTATCGCACGACAGGTCAAAAGTAATCATAAATACTTTTAGACAAAACATTAAGTATATTACTTAATGTTTACGTGTAACTAGATGCCCTGTTACATTCGATGAGCTGAGCCACTCCACATTGCTCAACTAGTGGACAATCGTATGTGGGTAGTCGGACTCCTGTGATACTTCAAGGTAATGACCCTACAAGTTCATTCGAAGAATATACTACTACATAATGTTTTGGTCCATGTTTGTGGCAAGATGCATACTAAAGCGAATTCGACGCAAGTTGTTTATGCGAGGACATTAGGAAGGAGTATGTCACACGACAAAAAAAACAAATAAGTCGTTTAACATAATGTTATAATTACTTGTCGGGTTGTAGTGGGGGTCGGAGTTGCACTGAGTCGCACAGGGATCCTGTGACAGGATGTGGAGCCAAGTCGGTATGCGAGTAGTCTCCTTCAAGTAGCATTATAACAGCAAGTCTAGCCAGATTAAGCTCTACCTAGCGCGTTTGAAAAAAAGAAGAAAAGTTGCTAAAGAAGCGCCAGCTTCCCTCATGTGTACTGCAATGGGGTGTGGTCAACTTCATTCTTTTTTATATCGAACGCATGCTACAATGCGTGACGCGAGTGTTTCGAAAAAGATTTAGAAAGTATAATGACGAATGCGTAGAAAAACTAGTGGATTGATGGTTAGAAATGATGTGCTCCGAGTTGGCGTTTGTTGAATCGTCAAATATCTTGAAAACTCGATGGGGCATACAGCTTTGGGGCTGAGTCAACATAAGTGATAAATAAGACCATCATCACCATCTACGATGTCAGACTTGGATTCGTGAACGAACAGGTGACACTGTGTGACTATAAAAAATACCGTCAATCCTCTGTCAGCGACTTTGAGACCATAAAGACGAACAACTTCCATGTTCGCCTACATTTGCTTTACTGTTGGATCAGTCATGTCATGGCGGGTGCAATGCAACACTTCTGAAGACTTCGGCGAAAGCGCTAGGATAAGGGTAAAGTAAAAATGCTTTGGTGGCGAAGAAAGTGGATGTCGTTGGTGCAAACCGCACTGAGAACGTTTTCTGGATCGAAGTAAGCGCTGGAGACCATACACGCCTGCTAAAGTCGCAAGTGACCGCATGACACTTGCCACTGTATCGATGTCACAGCAGTAATACGGCTTTCCTCAGCACTTTCGATAAAAGAATGTATCTCTTCAGTCGACAGAAATTGATTCAGTCGTGTTTTTTGCGTCGTTCGCGACTTGGGGCGTAGTTGCGGTGCTTTATGATGAAACGAGCATCTCAAAATTCCTTTTGAACGATCATGAGCCTACTTCGCTGCATGCGTCAGACTTGAAAGTGCAACAAGAGCGAGCCTTTGCTGGACGCAATAACACGGCCCAGCTCAGAGCTCCAGCGATGGACACGTGACCACCGCGAGTTATTGAACCCACCGCCATGTGCAGCCTGTCCCACGTGAATATGATACGTAGTGCAACTCTTCGTGCAATGTATCCGGCTCGCAAGTAGTCACGCGTGGCGTGCGATACTATCACTGTTACAAGACAGAATTTGAGGGCAGCTCATTAAAATAATTGTGTGCTGCTGGGGTACTGGGTCAATATGGCAAATAAATAGTCCGTTCTGTTCTGTTCGCTGGACACCAAACGAGTTCCAGCGGTAGAGACTTTAACTCAAAAGTCTTCGAATGAAGTATGTCCAGCGTGATGTCCCACTTGTTGCGCGCATAGAAGATACTTGGAATCGTAACCTTCCAAAGTCGCCACTGCGGCCTCTGGACGTTGTCAGCGCGTTGGATATGAGCCCTCGTCTCTTCTTCTCGCTGTTCGCATGAGTACAATGACTCGCTCGCGCATATAAGCTACAAGTACTCATTTTCATATTCGCTAGCTTCGGCACTCACCGCCATTATCACCACCTGCCTGTAACCAGCCTACTCTAAGGCCGGTCCCGCTCCAGCAACCATTACGACCGCCATCGCCCCCACCGCTGCCAATGCGTACTCCGTGCAAAAGATGCCGCCGTCCGTGCAACCGTTGTCAATCTCGCTTGACTTCTTTGACATGGAAGACATAAATATGGACCATCACACGCCGCTGTCCTCGGGTTCGTCCTCCTGCTCAGAGCGCAGCAAGCCCAGCCCGGCTACGAAGCTCAAGAAGCGCAACAATGCCAAAGTGCTCTCCACCAAGCGGCTTTCCAATGAAGAAAAGCAGGCCAAAAATCGCCTCTTCGTCAAGCGCTGCTACTACAAGAAGCGTGAGGCGCTTAAGAGCCTGCGCGAGGAAGTGGCTCAACTCGAAAGCGAGTTCGCCTCCGTGCTCCAGCACTGGCAGCAGCAGAACGAAAAGTCTGCCGAGGCCTTCATCGACGGCAAGCGTCGCATCACAGCGAAAGACTTGTACGCTGAGCTTACGACTGTGCGTAGCTCGCTTGTCGAGGAGCAGCAGCGACTGAGTCTGCGTATTGCGGATCGCCACCTCTTTCGCCAGCGCCTGCAGCAGCTCTACGAGCCTACGCGCTGAGTGCTACCGAAACGACAACATATTTTGTGCCGAGCGTTGCCGCGGGGACTACTTGTGTCGTCCCGGCCGTCGCGCGCCCATGTTCCTTGCGTGTCGTACCTATCCGACCGGTAAAGTTCGACTTACCGTGTTTGTCGGCTCGGATCTGCATCTTATTTAACGAGAAAGACCTGTAGTGAATTATTAACTGTAACTACATCATTAATTTAGCAGACGTCTCGTCAGCTTGTGTTTGCAAAACCCCCTGGAAAATTACATCGAAAAAACACGTTTTGCTTCACACCAGATAGCGACGCAGCGCTTCCAGCAAAGATGTCTTTTGGCGATGTAACATCGCTGTGTGCAGTTCAGCCTGCTTTGTGCAGGTGTACGTTGTGACAACAAAGAATCATACGCGATCTCTTATGGCGCGTTTCTCTCCTTAAAAATCTTACAACTCCATAAGCGAGAGCCCGAAGACTAAACGCATGATGCACAAGCTTTCGTGCTGATTGATGACTCGCAGCTACAAGGAGCCCACATTTTTTTTATAATAAATTAAGTCCCGAGCTAGCGGTGCCATTCGCAGCGAAACCAGGGTTCTCTCGGAATACCGATTGTCTATTTCGCTGGTCATAAAACGAGCCCGTTCAAATTCTGGCTTAGATGTTGCACACAAAATCTCCTTTAAACCAAAACTTGTTGGGCATATCCTGGTCAGGTTGGGGTAACGCCCTCCCGGAAGGCTTGAGCTAGCGTGATGCTAGCTCAGGCCGTAGACGGATGCTTCCGCGGCATCCGTCAGTCTTTGACGGTCCTTTCCCTCTACGCACCTCTCTCTTGCCGCTCTTGCCGCTCTTACCCCCAGCCGCCAGACAAGCCGCCACGATGTATGCCGCCTCGCCCGATGTCCCGAAGTTCCAGCATCTCCGCTTTTGTACGCTCGCGTAATCCTTTGTTCCTGGTGCAAGCAACAACAGACTCTCCATGGGTGGGACCTGTTGACAAGATAGACATCTAAGGGATCCAAGCAGAAACCTACCGGTGTACACCGCCGTCGACTGGCCCCAGATCTGCACCTTCTGCGCCTGTGTGCAAAGGATCGTGCAGCCTGGATGGCCTTCTGCGCGCCACTTGATGGATCCTGGCGAGAGTAGAGAGATATGTGGAGAATGAGAGATATCCCGACGCATGCTGAAGTTGAGCCACTTTGGTGGCAAGACGGCTCGCGTAACACGTTTACATACATATATAAAATTGTTGAACAGCGCGGAAAAAATGACCCTATTGATGCTTGGTGCCTAGTTGCATCGATATCTAACCTATTGGGATCAAAGTGAGAATCATCATGTCAATTCATAAGTATTTAAACGGCGCTTTAAATGCATTTACGCTGCAGGGTTGGGAAAGATGAAAGCAATATGTTTGAATCGGGTAAAGCAGCGGATGCACCTGAGGTCGTCCTCCTGCTTTTTTTCTTGTCAGTCACAGTCTAGACAAAGATTTGAAACCTCTACTAAAGCATACAGCTACATTATGGCTGTCGCTATAAGCCTACACATCACCTGATTGGTAAAAAAGAAATAATTTGCTAAAGCTATTAGCTTCATTATTGAGAATAACATTTGCGCTAATGAGGACAATGGAGAGTGACATGGCTGCGCTGGAGCTAAACATTGAAGCAGAATTTGAACCTGAGGTAGAGGTTAAAGGCAGTATCTTGTCATTCACTGAAAAATTCTCGTCATCCTTAGAGAAGATGCCGCCAATGCCGACGCCGCTCAACATTATCGACGATGATGACGATGACATTACGAGTCATCTGCTGAGTATGTTGGCTGAGGAGATTTCCCAGAAGAAACGAAAGCGAAATCTTAAGACTGCTGGGCCCAGTACTACGGGAATTCGACATCGAAAGGCGCTGGCGCTGGCATTGCCAGACGATGGACTCAAGCGTGAAAAGAACCGCGATTCGGTCAAGCGCTTGTACTACCGAAAATTGGTACGGTGGCTGTTAAATAGTGAAAGAAACTATCTAGGACCTAAGAGGAGGGATACTAATACCGTATTGGTTATTGCAGGAGACTATTGGGGAACTGAGAGCACACACGCAGTACCTACGCGAACAATACAACAATCTGTTGGCTCAATGGGAGGACAAGACAGAGAGGCAAAGGGATGAAACAGCCGTAGACCCGTCTAGTCTTATGAAGAGGTATCTGGAACTCGCGAGGCTACGTGACCGACTTTGGATGGAAAACACGCAGCTACATGAGCAATTTGAGGATCGTGAGAAAATCTCGTTCCGCTTTCAGCGACTGTTTGACATTAATTACCAGCTCATGGACCACTCACATGCACCACCTATTGATGATGAGAATGGCAAGCGTCGCGTGCAGACGCCCATGCTTATAATGGACGAAATGTCTTTCGAGAACTTCAACAAATTTGCACAGGATGCGCACCGCACGTTTGAGACTTTCCTTGCTAGTCGCCACCGCATGATCACGACAGAGACGGCTCTTGGATGGACATGCTCACATGTGGCCAAGGACAACTCGTTTGGATACTACTTTGAGAAAAACTTTTGCTGCAGTTCTTATGAGTGTGCGCCGGAAGTGGCGCGTGCAGCTTGGCAGACGCTCACGTCGCCTGATAGACACTCGAAACTATACGCACCGGCTCTGCACACGCGCTTCCACATCATGCAACAGTTTGATAACAATAGCTACGTGCTTTACCGCACGATGGAGAAGGAGGGAGAGGACTCGATCACCACGGCGCTTATCATTATGACGCGCATCCAACATCCGAACGAGACGGGCTGCCTCATCATTTGCAAGGGTCTGCGTCGCGAGGAGCATACACTTCACGTCGAATTCAGCGAGGCGATGGCGTTGCAGAAGAAGAAGGAGTGGCGACAGTCCATGTATTGGATTAACATCGAAGAGGTACTTGCCGACGATAGCAAAAACAGCGAGGATGTACAGAACGAAGAGAAGAAGCTTAAGGTTGTGCATGGTGGCATTATGAACAACATGGGCGACCGCAGTCGCTCCTTCTGGCTATTTGAGAACCTCCAGATTGCTCTGCGTTGGGAGCAAAACCTTGGCCTGGGTACACCTCTTAGTTAGAGAAGGTGTTATAGATGGCTGGCCGTCAAGAACGGGCAGGCACAAGAAACAGCAATGGCCAGCGCTTACGCACAGCAACAAGCAGGGCTTGGAAATGGCTTTCATCGAGAGAGCCAACGCACGACGGAGAGACAGCAATTTGAGGAAACCCAGGCGCTAAAATTTGATGGCAGAATCGCCCAAGTGCATGCAGCAAAAACATTGTTTTGTCACATTAGTTTCGAAAGTGGTGACAGTTCAAGTGACAGATGTCATGTTTTGGGAGCAGTTGACGCATGTAAAACAACATTTACTAAGCGGACTCCGATATTGCTTATTGAAAGAATCTCATGCTATTGCTCACTTGGCCATTAGCAATGCCTTCGTCTACGCCCTATGCTCAGATCTACCTGGTCTGTTGTCGAAGGCTGCTCAAGCCTATTCTTACCGAGTACAAAAACTTACGTGCAAAAGCTGGGACGAAGCGGTCGCAACTGGTAAGCATGCTATCGCCACCTCTTCGGCTAACGGGGTGTGATAAAACAGTGTCTCCTTGGAGAAGATGCGTTAGAATGATGCAAAGAGCTGTGTCTTCGAGAGGAGCAGAATAGCCATTACGAGATTTTGCGGCCTTCGAGCCACATAGTCAACTACAGCATTATCCTGGTAACAGCCACATTGCTACAATTTATGCGCATTCTTAAGTTCGTCTAGGTAGAAAAGCAACTGCTAATTTGACAACACATTTTTGACAAGACGTTACACACCGTCTTTATTATCCTTTATGCTTGCCCATCGACGTAGTGCGAGCACTTTGCGGCACTCAGCGGGTCTACAATATCCTTGACAAATACTACCGCAGCTCGTGGCCGGTCTCGGTGTCTGCTGTCGCCTATAATAAGTTTTGGGATGAGAAGACACTGAAAACGCTTGAAGAGCAAGTATTTCTATTGAGTTTGTCGTTTGTATTCAAATCATTCATACATGTATGATCACTTGTGGGTCTTTTCGAAAAGGAATTGGCACTTGAATGTTTATTTACCCACCCTAGCTCGAATCGCTCAAGAGACCGATCTGCGGCTTTTGAGCACTATCAAATGTTAAGAACCTGGCCGCAACGCGCAAGTCTGCAACTTCCGGAAGTATGTAAAGATCGAAAAAAGACTTAATGATTCTTCAAAATGACTGATACATGTGATGGGCGATAAGTGTGTACTAATTTTTTTTAGCCTCAAGGTCGTAATCCTTGCAGCTTCCTCGGCAAAGGCATAAATCGTAGGCCACTTAACGGAGATCGAACATGGCAAACTCGCCCCGTCACTCAGCACTAAGCCGATGATGGAATACACTGGTTCTGCCATAGAATTTCTGCTGGAGCTCACTGACGGCACGCCATCTGACCGACAGGCGATTTGTCGCGATATTCGAGCATGGGTTCTGGTATTCGAAGCGCGCCGCAGCTTATCGTTTAGCCTTAATCTGTGTTAGACTTAACGTCGAATCACTTCATCACGACCGCCTAAAACAAGCACGCTTTCCGGTTCCACAAAAAAGTTCTCGCCCGTCAACTTTCGGTTCTCGTTGATCGCGTTCCCAATCGGCAACGACGGAGAATGGCAAAGCGCAGCGCAGCGCTCCGGCAAACGCCGACGCAAGTGTGGGACCATAGTAATGATCTCACTCCATATCAAGTTTGGACAGTGTACCTGGTGGCGACAAGACAATTAAATCTGTATCACGCCGCGAAAATCGAAGAAAATAGTTGCAGAAAGACACACCGGATTGCAGCGGCAGGAAGGAGACTATTGTCCATCTGTTTTGGGAATGTGAATGCGGTGCAGCGCTCTGGGAAAAGCTCATTGGTATTTAAACCGGACAATCGTCACCCGTCAATTGACTCAAAACTTACTGGGGGCCTGTCCCAGTCGACGAGTTGACAGCATACCCGAGTACCGCACAAAAAATCTAGCGGACCGATCACAGGGTGACGCCAATGAAGCCGAACGCGTCTGGACACAAATTTGGCATGTCCTCGCGACGATATGCCAAACAAGAATTTGGATAGACCGGAATGCAGCTGTCTTTAAGGCTGTCACACTCCACATTCCCAGCAGCATCGCCAGTTTTTAAGCCTCGTGCCTTTGTCAGCTCCGAGCAATCGCAAAGAGAGAGCATCAAAAAAAGCGTCAGCCACACATGGTGCCATGCTTTATGCTTGAATGGAGTTGCTTGAGCGCGACCCTAGAGTGCCATCGAGCTCTACGGTGGCCAGACACGATATACCGCTGGGGGCCACCCGGCGTTGACGTCCTGGCTCAGGACTTTCCAGAGATCTTGCACATGATTAACACCGTGTTAATAGACAATCTGAACCTGTCTCTCTCCATCATAAGCGCTCTTATGGTTCTAATAGGCTTAAGACGTTTTAGTAATTAACGTTTTTACCTGTCGCTGTACCTGGTTAGCATTCCCCTAGACCATCTGGGAGTAATCGTGACTAGTTCGTCAAAACTTCACCGTTTTTTTTGTCTGTTTGTGATTGAAGTCCAATGCTGCGAGGAATAGGCGAAGTTTAATATGAGCTTCGTCGTCAATCAGCATATAAACGCTCGAGTCATGAGCGGCCAATGGCTCTGCTATGAATTAATGATTACGTCCATATAGTGACAACGCGAAGTGGCTACAGGTATAAGTCCACGTATACTACATGAAGTTAAACGTGTAAGCTGCGGAAAAAGCGCATCAGGAACTGCCCTTATAGACAGACCCACATGTAGAATTCTCAGCATCTATCTCCCACCGCGTTATCTCTAGCTCTTAAACTCGCGTACTTTCATCTTCCAGGCGTCTTTCAATTACTAGCCTGCCTGTCTTTTATATTTTGCTTGTCGACATCCATCGCTTTCGCTCTAATCGTACCACTCAGCGCCTCAACTCGTTGTTCCTCTTGCCGTGTCTGTGTATCCTGGAGGCCCATCAGATGGCCATCCAGCATCGCTATGAATCGCTCGTACTCTTCCAGCTTATGCTTAAATCCCGTCATCTGTTCTCGCAGCTCATGCATCTCCTGTCGAACGGTCGAATATTTCTCCTGCAGCTCAACGAGTCGAGACTGCTCAATTTCCACTGCTTCGCATTCTACGTTAACCGCCACGTCCTCTCTCTTCTTCTGCTTGCCTTGCTGCTCCTTGTCTTGCTGTTCCCTTATCAATTTAGCAGCGAAGAGTTGTTTGTATTCGAGTTCAAGTACCTGGGCAGTTTTCTGAAGTTCCTTGATATTCCGCTGCGGCACAAATGTTAAATTATACGCGTCAGCGATCAAACTTTCAGCCACCATTCATTCCATTCAGTGAGCACACTCTCACCTTTTTGCGCTCGCGGGACTTCCGCTTGAGGTCGCGCTGTTTGCGCCTCCGCTCGGCTTCGGCGGCGTCTAGATCTGGCGCCGCGCCAATTTCAATCTTTGGCTGCAGTTCTGCCATGCTAGTTTCTAGCCGGAGAAAGTAATAGAATGACTACCTATGCCACCCTGGCCCGTTCCAGCGTCAGCATGCCCAGGTGCAACCGAGTCGCGGAAGAAAAGGACGTAGTGCTCGTTTTAGGACGTTTTGCATGTGCCTCAGTGGAGACTTGCGATGCAGAAGCTGCCTATTGTGTTTACTGCCAGTCACAACGCTCTGAGCGATAGAGCTGGATTCTCGTCGCTAGCATCGGCTCGAGATTGAAAAAAATACTCGGAATGCGACCCACGATTTGAAAGGCCTCTATCATTGAATGCTTCGTACCGTGAATGAAGCCTGGCATTTATTGTTGCTGCTTATAAACTTGTTATTTTTAATAACGAAGCAACGTATTGAGATCCTATCAAATCATCCAGGCACAGTGAGCGGAACGTCGACGGACAAGGCGCGTTCTTTTTTCCTGCGCGACGGCTCTTGTCAAGTAGCAACCCAGTCCCAGCGACCAGCTGTTGCTTACGAAATTTTGTCACGAGACAATGCATGCTCTTGGCTTGACACTACGAGATGATGTCAAGCTGTACGAAGAAACTGCAATGGTGAAGCAAAAATATTAAGGAATATTCTGCAGTGACTGTCGCTAGTAGTTGTGACATTGCACTGATTCCGATACCACGTTTACGATTCTGTCGTGTCGTTAAGCTTTCATTTACTTAGATTGTCAGGGAAATCGTAGCGTTTAAATACTGAAGATCGGAGCGGGAAACACTATGGGTTAATCTGAAGTATGCATTCTTTCTATAAGACATTAAATCGGTGCCTCGACGTTGTTATAATATTGCGTAAATTCTATTAGATAATGTCCAAACCACGCAAAAACGAAAAGGTAACGTATGCTGCGTCGAGCACCACTAGAAAAACGCAAGTCAACGGGTAAAGCAGGTAGATACCAGTACCGCCACTATAAAGAGCAGCAAGGCAAACGGGATGGCGATCGCGACGTTCAAGTCGTCTGCGGACACGAGTACAAATCGACCGTAAAAAGGTTTAAAAGGAAGGAAAGTTCAAGCCCTATCAGAATATCGAACACATTGCTTCCAAGCGCATTTGATACGGCCATGTCACCATGGCCAGCGCGGACGACGAGGACAGAGCTTAGCGCATCTGCCTGCGGCAATTGTCGTGAGACCCATGAATGTTGGCGGGATACCTACGATACATCCAATCTCGGTCCTGAAGGTAACTGTGTAGTGTGAGAGTACACTGATTCAGCACAACGGTCACAGAAATGCCCTAAGACCCCAAAAGGCCGGGTAATGATAGTCGGAATTTATTATGCGCGCCAAAGCCACGATGGGCCACGTGAACACGAACCATAATTTGGCCAAAATACCGGCCGGTAGAACCAGTACATCATTGAACAACTTCGGCAGTACATTCGCCGACTCCAGCAGCAGGTACATTGCTCAAGTGGTTTTGTGCAATGACCTTTCCTGAAAACTTGGCGCTTCTACATCCGCGGGCTAGTCTATGATAACCATATGCTGTAGCGGCTGCTGCGCCTGGAACATGTGCTGCTGTGATCCAAGCATCGTTACGTCCTGTTCACCGAGACATTCATGTTCAGTGTGCAAATGCCCCTTCTCGTCCATCGACTTATGTACGTCTTCAGTGGTCACAATCGACTCTGATACGTCTCCCTTGAACACAGTCACGTCCGCTGTTGGAGTGGCATCCGACGTCAATACGGACGCGAGTGCAAATCTTTTTCTCTTCTTTTCTTGCTTTGATCCACCTCTCGGCGCTCGCACCAGGAGCTAACCACCCGCTCCGCTGAATGCCATGTACCCAATACAACTCGTGTACGAGCAGACCATGATCATCGAGTCCGGCACATCGACGCTGCTGTCCCATACCGCGAAAGTCAACACTACGTGTATCAGAGCGAGTCGCGTAGAAGATGACTTGCCCGCCCGTAATGCAGACAGCGAGATGATAATGAGGATGTTAAAAAGATCTAAGCCCATGATAATGCCGACGCCCATGCTCTCCGTAGGCTTTCTAAACACATTGTCGACTAGCGACACGGAAAGCTCGGGGGCGGACAAACTGGCGGCCATGAAAGTGGCTCCATCCACATCAGGCGACAGCGCCACGTTCTGTGAGATATTTTCTAGCGTCGACACAAAGTAGTCGTCGTAGACGATAGCAAGCGACACAAAGATGTAGCCTAGCGCCGCGATGTACAGCACGATTTCACTGCTTGTCTTCCAGCTTGCTAATTTCTTGCATGAGTACGAGTTGGATGGGGAAAACGCTTCGACCAAGTTGGGAAAGACCGACGTAGGATCTGATAGCACACGGTAAGTCATTACCATTTGGCCAGCCGTGCAGCCGACCATGACCACCGCCACCTTTGCCAATTGCCGCACCCGTCGCCGGATATTCCGAGGACGCAGCTGCAGAGCCATCGCAAACGGCGTCGACGCTTGTTAAGCAGTAGCCTTTGGCACAGTCAGCTTGAAGTCAGGGTATCTGGCTCATGGATTTTACCTGAGCAGTATCTGAGAGAATGTATGATAGTAGAGGTCCATCGGGTGACGAGGTGAGTGCCAGAATTCATTAGTGCCATTCTAAGGAATATTTATGGCGTTATAAGAGTTACATACAAGTCTATATAACCTTTAGTGGTTGCAGGATGTCTAGTAGATTCTAAGCCTGGTTCGAGTCCGGTGGTTGTATGACACTCGTTGCCTGAGTGGCAGCTCTCGGGTTTGTCTGGCTATGACACGTTGACATAGCATCAGACGAGTACCTTAAATTTTCATATCTTTTCGTCGGCACTCTCGCTTCGCTACGGCGCGAAGTCGCCTCATATCGGTCTCCAAAATTCATGCACACTGCCGGCAATGATCATGTTTGCTTGCTGGAACGTCACTCGGTTGCATTGCATCCACAAGCTGGTACTGCAAACGGTGCTTAGGATGTGCCATATGCGTGTCCACACACGAGATTTCGTGTAAGTGGTGTCGCGCTAGCTGTGCCTGGACCACCTGGATATTCTTGGCGCGCGTCTGCTTGCACTAAATGCTAGGAAGCACTGAAGCCGTCAAAGCTCCCAGCGTTCTTCTGTCCAGTAGAAGATGAGCTTCTACCAGCAGGCTTGCACGCACAGGCATGTCCAGCGGAAAATGTGTTTTCGTGTTTCTTTTACTCTCTTGGCAGCATTGGAGCTTGCAGTAACTGTAATCTTGCTCTTGAAATATTCAGTTGCCGCACTGCTACTCGATAATGAGACTTGGTACGCACGCTCCTATGAGCCCATAGATTGGTTGGCGGTTTTTGTAAGGCTGCTGGCTGCCACGCACTTCCCTTTGCTGAGTCCTGACGCGTCGTTAGAGTTTGTGTCAGCGCACCGTCTGAACCTTTGTACCGACACACGGTTGAATGTTCAGGTTCAAGAGTTGTTTGTTCGCGATAGTGTCGGGTACGTTCCTAAAGCGCCTACCGTCAGGATAACGAAGGAGCAAGTTCGATCCTCAATCCGATGCAGTTGCAATTCCGCTATAGTACAGGGCTGAATTTTGGCATGCTGCCTTGACGTTAGAAAGTTCTTCTCCCGATCCCCAATCCAGGGGTTGTCGGCCCACGTACGCGGGCCAGAACGACTTTATAATCAGCCTTGTGCACCTTAGTTAATAACATTAAAGTGTAGTCTTCCCGCGGCCCCGTACCGCGTTGTTGAACAAAAGTGCTCTCACGACTTCTTCACAATCTCACTTGAATTCGTTTCAACGCGTCCAATTCTTTGCTTTGTTATTTTCACCGTCACTGTCGAAGTCAGAATTGACACGGTAGATTTGAGCACTATCATAAATCGACAATTAACGCGGTACGTGCGGTCTCAGTTCAAAAGCGTTGTTGTCTAGCTTGTCTACCATGGATGCAATCTTGATCGTGTGTTATTAGAGAAGTGTTAATCGCTCTCAAGGAATCATTTGCAATCGCCAAGGTATGCAACGTGCTATGATGCTGCTTGGAATTCTACATCGCTTTACCAAAGACATGGTGCGAAGATCACAAGGAAAAACAAGAATTGCTCTTCCTTTTATTGCCCGATTTCGTAAAATCAAAGGAAGAAACACGAAGTGCAGCTATGTACATCATCGCGATCAAGATGCGTTCCAGCATGAACAGTGGGAATAATTTCAGTTTATGTGTACACGAGCATCATCTTTAAAGACTCGAACGCGTCGGCATCGGCAACATTCTTCGGTGCTTTAAGCTAACCGCACAAGCGAGGCAATGCTTTACCTGCAGCACGGCAAGATTATCTTTTGGCGTACTGTAGTCGAGTCGTGCATAGTGTTACACGTTAATGTTTCGCGTATGTAAATAAAGGTGATGGGCAAAATTTTACAAGCTACAAACGATGAAGATAATAGCAAATATAATTTGCACAAAATTGCGTTGCGCAATAAATACATAGGATTTACCGACTACATTGGTCACCCCCTACATGCGCTCTTGTTCGCGTTCTACAGTTTGATGTTGTAGCTTTACTGTGCGCTGCAAGCAGTAGTTGTAGCTAACACCCCGACGTCTATCACTTTAGTTATCTTCATCTACAAAACTTCTTTGTTTTGCCCCGTTGTGTGACTTCATAACATGTTCATATAATGACAGCTTACCTATACGATATCATGGGCGCAAAGCGTTGCGTCCTCTTTCACTTCATCTTCTCCCTCGATGATAACACCATATCGTCGGCCTGGTGGAGCTCGCGACTTGGTCTTCGGTGTTGGCGGTACCAATTCGTACGCTGACCCGTTGTCCGAGTCGTCGGACATATCCGACCAATTTGACGCCACTGACGAGCTGCTGGACTCATTTTCGCGGCCATTGATTGGCACGGTGGACGTCAAGATGGCTTGATTGGCTGGCACCATACCGGTGGTCGCTTCAGCAGCCGCCTGTTGACTCTGCTGGTACTGATTCTGCGCCACTAGGATCTGTGCTAGCTTGTGATGCAAGCAACCGTCGTCACCGCTACCGCGCTTGACGTCCTCGCGCCACGACGTCAGATGCAGCGTTAAACGCGATTTCCGCGCCTGGTACAAGCGATAAGCTCCGCTAATGCCCACGCTCTCTCGTTGTATGGGCTGCTCTAGTTCTCTCAGCGTTCGCAAATCAGCTTCATCGTAGTAAACGCGGCGTGCGCAAGAACCAAAACAATGTTTGTAGCACAAGGAGCCCCGTAGTCGCCCGCTGTTAGCCGTCTTGTTCCAAAGTATGAGCAGGAAAGGCGTGAGGCCGATCACGAGAAGCAGCACGAAGATGATATGTTGCAGCAAGCTGCGTGTGGTGGAATCGTCGCTGTCTACCATCTTTTTGAAAAATATATCGTGGCTTTGGTACCGTTGAGTTACTTGGTAGCGTTAAAATCTGCCAATGGCTTGTGCACAGCCGCTGGTAGCTTCACTAGAGCTCGTGTAGACGTGCAGCAACGATACGCAAGGGTATGGTTAGTAATAGTAATGATTTCGAATACAGTTAGTATTTCTTCGGAGCGTGGCAAACATAAGCTATGCGAATGGACAGGTTTTGGTTGTTGCAATTCCAGTATTTTAGCAAATGTAGCACCAGGGTTGTCAATAATTTCACGGGGGATAGGCAGTGTCATAGAATTCAGAGATGCATAAAAAAGAGTCATCTGTAGATCTGTAGACTGTAGACAGCTGCAGGTCGGTCTTGACCGTGATTGAGAAGTGAAGATATTTGATCGGCTGGAAGGCTAGCTGGTTTTGCATCCTTCCAGACGAAACATCAAAGAAAATCAAGCCTTTAACACTAAACGAATAATTAAAGTCATATCTCTGTAATGGTAAATGCTCTAGGATTGCAGGTCTTTCCTTGCATTGATTATTAAAGGTACCAAATTTTTAATTGTCAGCCAGTCTTACCTTAAGTGTTAGTAACTTCGACAATGTAAGCTTTTAAAACAATCACCGCGTCTCTGAGCGCTTGAAGTTCAATCCAGAAAAACTTGCCTGACGAGATATTTTAAGAAATATGACATCTATTAGATAAGACAAGTTATCCGTTTAGGCAGCATCAAAAAGGCAAGTTTGTTTTGTCCATGGCTTTGTTGTGCAATTATATTAGAGAAGAACAGACCGTCTATTTCAAACATTAAGGATTGGTAAGATGTCTGGAGTGCTTCTACCAGGACTTCGTCATTCTTCGCCTCGCTGGCTCAATCTGCTGGCTCGAGATGTCGGGCGTCACGGGGGACACTCCGAAAAGGGCACGTGGAATCGGGTATCCAGCCCGAGGTGTAAACAGTGGCTCAATGATCGCAACAAGCGCCGGGCACCACATCGATCAGTCCCGATCGACCGCTGATGCACCTGGACGGGGCCGATCAATTCACGTTCTTGGCAAGTTCACTTCGTGGGACCGAGATTCGCGCTCGGCGATCGAATCGGCGGCTTGAAGGCTGACGTAGAATAGCAGGAACTATTAAGGAAAGAGGGAATGATAACCGCGGTCGTCGATCCTCTCCCCCCGGGGGTAACAGGGTTGGTGCTCCCCTTACGGTTAGCACGCTGCGCTTGCCCCCCATAGCGCACGCAGCAGAGGGAAAACCTCCCCCCTCTTATCCTGGGCCTCCCGTTGGAGGGACTTCCCGCCCTGGTCGGAGGGGGCCGGTTGACCGGCTCTTTGAAGGTCTTCGTCTCTTGGCCGTTGTTGCTCGAAGGCGCGAATTGGGAAGTGGTGTGCAATTATATTAGCGATTACTGGTATAACAAATATGGAAATTCTAGTCGCATGAATTTGTGACATTGCAGCATGCCAACTCAGCAGCATGATCTGGCGTTTAACATAGTTAGAAACCTCATACTGGCCTTGGCCCTGTCGATTTTACACCACCAAATAAGTAATTTGTATATTGAAGTGGTCTTCATCAACGACGTGCATACGTTAAGTAAAATGCATAATTTGAAAAAGAGCCTTTTGCGAAGACCAAAATGTCACACTTACACACTGCGCAGGTGAGTGTCGCTGTTCTTTAGGGTGAACAATACAGAGTAGGGACACTCACCTGCGCAAATTGATAAGTGTGACAGGTTATGAGCCCAAGTCTTCTACACAAAAGCCCCCATTTCATGCAAGAATTCCGATCATTTGTCCATGGAAAAAGTAGTTTTACAAAAGACTTTTTCAGCAGATCTCTTTTAACTTACGACAAGTAGACTGGTAATGGCGGTCTACGTATTCTGAATGCTCTTCGGATCTTAAAACACGAATTAGTTATTATCACAATGTCTTACTTGATGTTTCGCCAGCAAGTTGTGGTGTCGCAGCAATAGTGGATGTTGTCTACTGCAACTTGCATACACTTATGCGTGTACACAAATTACCATTTAATTGACTTTTGTTTATTCCATTGAAAAATTAAGTCACTCCGGAAGTGTCATTTAGCGCCCCCCCTCCTCTCTACTATGGATCCAGCTACGTCATTCGTGGGTGCCATCGACCAGGGTACCACTAGCTCTCGTTTTATCGCCTTTGATCACAGTGGTAACATTGCGGCCACGTACCAGATCGAGCACAAGCAAATCTACCAGCAGCCAGGATGGTGCGAGCATGACGCCAACGAGATAATGCACAACGTCGATACATGCGTACGTGAGGCGCTAGCAAAGGGTGGCATCAAGCTATCGCAGCTACAAGCCATCGGCATCGCCAACCAGCGCGAGACGGCACTCATTTGGGATCGCGTCACGGGCGAGCCGCTGTACAACGCAATCGTGTGGCACGACACGCGTACCAAGGAGATTGTTCATCGGCTAAAGAATGGGGAGGGAAAAGGATTTTTCGGCACGGGCGGCGATCGCTTTCGGTCTATTACGGGTCTACCCATTGCCACCTACTTCTCGGCCGTCAAGATCATGTGGATGCTCGAAAACGTGCCCGGCCTGCGAGCCAAGGCTGAGGCTGGCGACGCCATTTTTGGAAACATGGATACTTGGCTCATCTGGAAGCTGAGCGGAGGCGTTGACGGTGGCGTGCATGTGACTGACGTGACCAATGCCTCGCGCACAAACCTCATGCGGCTGGATACGCTCAAATGGGACGATGATATTCTCAGGTGCTTTAATATTCCCAAGTCCATGCTGCCGGCCATTCACTCCAGCTCAGAGGTCTACGCCTTGGGGCACAAGGACAGTGTGATCTGCGGTGTCCCCATCTCGGGCAATTTGGGTGACCAGCAAGCTGCGCTCTTTGGTCAGACATGCTTCTCTCCTGGTGAGGCTAAGAACACATACGGTACGGGCTGTTTCTTCATGATGAATACGGGAACGACGCCAACGCAGTCTACCAAGGGACTGCTAACAACCGTTGGCTACAAGATCGGCGAACAGCCAGCTGTGTACGCCTTGGAGGGCTCAATTTCGTACGCTGGATCGCTCGTACAGTGGTTGCGCGATAACCTTAAGATGATAAGTAGTGCACCAGAGGTCGAGGAGTATGCCAAGCAAGTCAGCGACAACGGCGGTGTGTACCTTGTGCCGGCGTTCTCCGGATTGTTTGCACCTCGCTGGCGGGATGATGCGCGTGGTGTAATGGTTGGTCTAACCTCTTACGCCACACGCGAGCACGTGTGCCGTGCTGCACTGGAGGCAACTGCGTTCCAAACGCATGAGGTGGTGGCAGCCATGGAGGGCGACAGCGGCATCCATCTCACAAAGCTCAAGGTGGATGGCGGTATGGTGGTGAACGAGACGCTCATGCAGTTCCAATCGGATGTATTGAATGTGTCAGTGGTCCGCCCCGTGGTGGCCGAAACGACAGCGCTGGGTGCTGCGTATGCGGCTGGCCTGGCCGTAGGATTCTGGAAGACGAACGATGAGCTGCGCGAGAACTGGCAAATTAGCGCCACTTGGAGCCCAGACATGGAGGCCGAGAAGCGCGGTCATTTGATACACCAGTGGAACAAGGCAGTTGAGCGC
>CANTFK010000891.1:0-198550 GCA_947646735.1 Peronospora farinosa | reverse complement strand
ATGAGCTTTCATGTCGCTCCATTCAGCACGCGGAGTTGATACTGTGATCTTGGAAGAGTTCGGCTGCGTGCGAGACGCTTTTCACTATCAACACGTCGTGAATAGGCTTTTTAGTTGTCGCTACTGTCATTTCTGCGGCTCACTTGCTGGTTGGTGGACCAAGATTGATGCCGTCTCTACCCACGTTGACTAAAGTTTTGGCAAACGAGCAGCTCACAAACGAGCGGTACAAGCTACGGTAGGCTGAATAGGCGGTAATAAGGACAAACACACCATACAATACTTTGTGCTTAGCGAGATTGCTTGTATAGGCGTGGACATGCAGAGAAGATACGGGACGGAAGCGGGATGAGTGTGGTGCATGGTGGAGAGCGTGGCGATGCGTGAGTCGTCCGTAATGAGAATGTGTTGTGGGCATCGGAGTGAGCGTGGTATCTGGGGATGTAGCTCAAATGGTAGAGCGCTCGCTTAGCATGCGAGAGGTACAGGGATCGATACCCTGCTTCTCCAGGCGTGTGTAGTATAGTGGTCAGTACCTCACCTTGTGGCGGTGAAATCCCTGGTTCGAATCCGGGCACGCGCACTCTTATGCTCATTTTAATGTCTTCGTGTATTGGCCACTGGGCAGTACACATCACCGCCGCGCTGCTGACACACTGACTGTGCAACTATTCAGCATCTGCTGCGGATTGGTTTCGGTGTCATCTCCATGAACGAACTCGATCGCCGACCGCGTTGGCTGGGATGATACCGACGCGCTCGATGAGCTTTCATGTCGCTCCATTCAGCACGCGGAGTTGATACTGTGATCTTGGAAGAGTTCGGCTGCGTGCGAGACGCTTTTCACTATCAACACGTCGTGAATAGGCTTTTTAGTTGTCGCTACTGTCATTTCTGCGGCTCACTTGCTGGTTGCTGGACCAAGATTGATGCCGTCTCTACCCACGTTGACTAAAGTTTTGGCAAACGAGCAGCTCACAAACGAGCGGTACAAGCTACGGTAGGCTGAATAGGCGGTAATAAGGACGAACGCACCATACAATACTTTGTGCTTAGCGAGATTGCTTGTATAGGCGTGGACATGCAGAGAAGATACGGGACGGAAGCGGGATGAGTGTGGTGCATGGTGGAGAGCGTGGCGATGCGTGAGTCGTCCGTAATGAGAATGTGTTGTGGGCATTGGAGTGAGCGTGGTATCTGGGGATGTAGCTCAAATGGTAGAGCGCTCGCTTAGCATGCGAGAGGTACAGGGATCGATACCCTGCTTCTCCAGGCGTGTGTAGTATAGTGGTCAGTACCTCACCTTGTGGCGGTGAAATCCCTGGTTCGAATCCGGGCACGCGCACTCTTATGCTCATTTTAATGTCTTCGTGTATTGGCCACTGGGCAGTACACATCACCGCCGCGCTGCTGACACACGGACTGTGCAACTATTCAGCATCTGCTGCGGATTGGTTTCGGTGTCATCTCCATGAACGAACTCGATCGCCGACCGCGTTGGCTGGGATGATACCGACGCGCTCGATGAGCTTTCATGTCGCTCCATTCAGCACGCGGAGTTGATACTGTGATCTTGGAAGAGTTCGGCTGCGTGCGAGACGCTTTTCACTATCAACACGTCGTGAATAGGCTTTTTAGTTGTCGCTACTGTCATTTCTGCGGCTCACTTGCTGGTTGCTGGACCAAGATTGATGCCGTCTCTACCCACGTTGACTAAAGTTTTGGCAAACGAGCAGCTCACAAACGAGCGGTACAAGCTACGGTAGGCTGAATAGGCGGTAATAAGGACGAACGCACCATACAATACTTTGTGCTTAGCGAGATTGCTTGTATAGGCGTGGACATGCAGAGAAGATACGGGACGGAAGCGGGATGAGTGTGGTGCATGGTGGAGAGCGTGGCGATGCGTGAGTCGTCCGTAATGAGAATGTGTTGTGGGCATTGGAGTGAGCGTGGTATCTGGGGATGTAGCTCAAATGGTAGAGCGCTCGCTTAGCATGCGAGAGGTACAGGGATCGATACCCTGCTTCTCCAGGCGTGTGTAGTATAGTGGTCAGTACCTCACCTTGTGGCGGTGAAATCCCTGGTTCGAATCCGGGCACGCGCACTCTTATGCTCATTTTAATGTCTTCGTGTATTGGCCACTGGGCAGTACACATCACCGCCGCGCTGCTGACACACGGACTGTGCAACTATTCAGCATCTGCTGCGGATTGGTTTCGGTGTCATCTCCATGAACGAACTCGATCGCCGACCGCGTTGGCTGGGATGATACCGACGCGCTCGATGAGCTTTCATGTCGCTCCATTCAGCACGCGGAGTTGATACTGTGATCTTGGAAGAGTTCGGCTGCGTGCGAGACGCTTTTCACTATCAACACGTCGTGAATAGGCTTTTTAGTTGTCGCTACTGTCATTTCTGCGGCTCACTTGCTGGTTGCTGGACCAAGATTGATGCCGTTTCCACCCACGTTGACTAAAGTTTTGGCAAACGAGCAGCTCACAAACGAGCGGTACAAGCTACGGTAGGCTGAATAGGCGGTAATAAGGACGAACGCACCATACAATACTTTGTGCTTAGCGAGATTGCTTGCATATGGATCCTGAGGCGTGGACATGCAGAGAAGATACGGGACGGAAGCGGGATGAGTGTGGTGCATGGTGGAGAGCGTGGCGATGCGTGAGTCGTCCGTAATGAGAATGTGTTGTGGGCATTGGAGTGAGCGTGGTATCTGGGGATGTAGCTCAAATGGTAGAGCGCTCGCTTAGCATGCGAGAGGTACAGGGATCGATACCCTGCTTCTCCAGGCGTGTGTAGTATAGTGGTCAGTACCTCACCTTGTGGCGGTGAAATCCCTGGTTCGAATCCGGGCACGCGCACTCTTATGCTCATTTTAATGTCTTCGTGTATTGGCCACTGGGCAGTACACATCACCGCCGCGCTGCTGACACACGGACTGTGCAACTATTCAGCATCTGCTGCGGATTGGTTTCGGTGTCATCTCCATGAACGAACTCGATCGCCGACCGCGTTGGCTGGGATGATACCGACGCGCTCGATGAGCTTTCATGTCGCTCCATTCAGCACGCGGAGTTGATACTGTGATCTTGGAAGAGTTCGGCTGCGTGCGAGACGCTTTTCACTATCAACACGTCGTGAATAGGCTTTTTAGTTGTCGCTACTGTCATTTCTGCGGCTCACTTGCTGGTTGCTGGACCAAGATTGATGCCGTTTCCACCCACGTTGACTAAAGTTTTGGCAAACGAGCAGCTCACAAACGAGCGGTACAAGCTACGGTAGGCTGAATAGGCGGTAATAAGGACGAACGCACCATACAATACTTTGTGCTTAGCGAGATTGCTTGTATAGGCGTGGACATGCAGAGAAGATACGGGACGGAAGCGGGATGAGTGTGGTGCATGGTGGAGAGCGTGGCGATGCGTGAGTCGTCCGTAATGAGAATGTGTTGTGGGCATCGGAGTGAGCGTGGTATCTGGGGATGTAGCTCAAA
The DNA here is from genome assembly GCA_947646735.1 of Peronospora farinosa. Classification (NCBI taxonomy): domain Eukaryota; phylum Oomycota; class Peronosporomycetes; order Peronosporales; family Peronosporaceae; genus Peronospora; species Peronospora farinosa. Next base: position 195,039 of record CANTFK010000891.1, on the reverse strand, counting down.
TGGTAGAGCGCTCGCTTAGCATGCGAGAGGTACAGGGATCGATACCCTGCTTCTCCAGGCGTGTGTAGTATAGTGGTCAGTACCTCACCTTGTGGCGGTGAAATCCCTGGTTCGAATCCGGGCACGCGCACTCTTATGCTCATTTTAATGTCTTCGTGTATTGGCCACTGGGCAGTACACATCACCGCCGCGCTGCTGACACACGGACTGTGCAACTATTCAGCATCTGCTGCGGATTGGTTTCGGTGTCATCTCCATGAACGAACTCGATCGCCGACCGCGTTGGCTGGGATGATACCGACGCGCTCGATGAGCTTTCATGTCGCTCCATTCAGCACGCGGAGTTGATACTGTGATCTTGGAAGAGTTCGGCTGCGTGCGAGACGCTTTTCACTATCAACACGTCGTGAATAGGCTTTTTAGTTGTCGCTACTGTCATTTCTGCGGCTCACTTGCTGGTTGGTGGACCAAGATTGATGCCGTTTCCACCCACGTTGACTAAAGTTTTGGCAAACGAGCAGCTCACAAACGAGCGGTACAAGCTACGGTAGGCTGAATAGGCGGTAATAAGGACGAACGCACCATACAATACTTTGTGCTTGGCGAGATTGCTTGCATATGGATCCTGAGGCGTGGACATGCAGAGAAGATACGGGACGGAAGCGGGATGAGTGTGGTGCATGGTGGAGAGCGTGGCGATGCGTGAGTCGTCCGTAATGAGAATGTGTTGTGGGCATCGGAGTGAGCGTGGTATCTGGGGATGTAGCTCAAATGGTAGAGCGCTCGCTTAGCATGCGAGAGGTACAGGGATCGATACCCTGCTTCTCCAGGCGTGTGTAGTATAGTGGTCAGTACCTCACCTTGTGGCGGTGAAATCCCTGGTTCGAATCCGGGCACGCGCACTCTTATGCTCATTTTAATGTCTTCGTGTATTGGCCACTGGGCAGTACACATCACCGCCGCGCTGCTGACACACGGACTGTGCAACTATTCAGCATCTGCTGCGGATTGGTTTCGGTGTCATCTCCATGAACGAACTCGATCGCCGACCGCGTTGGCTGGGATGATACCGACGCGCTCGATGAGCTTTCATGTCGCTCCATTCAGCACGCGGAGTTGATACTGTGATCTTGGAAGAGTTCGGCTGCGTGCGAGACGCTTTTCACTATCAACACGTCGTGAATAGGCTTTTTAGTTGTCGCTACTGTCATTTCTGCGGCTCACTTGCTGGTTGGTGGACCAAGATTGATGCCGTTTCCACCCACGTTGACTAAAGTTTTGGCAAACGAGCAGCTCACAAACGAGCGGTACAAGCTACGGTAGGCTGAATAGGCGGTAATAAGGACGAACGCACCATACAATACTTTGTGCTTAGCGAGATTGCTTGTATGAGGCGTGGACATGCAGAGAAGATACGGGACGGAAGCGGGATGAGTGTGGTGCATGGTGGAGAGCGTGGCGATGCGTGAGTCGTCCGTAATGAGAATGTGTTGTGGGCATTGGAGTGAGCGTGGTATCTGGGGATGTAGCTCAAATGGTAGAGCGCTCGCTTAGCATGCGAGAGGTACAGGGATCGATACCCTGCTTCTCCAGGCGTGTGTAGTATAGTGGTCAGTACCTCACCTTGTGGCGGTGAAATCCCTGGTTCGAATCCGGGCACGCGCACTCTTATGCTCATTTTAATGTCTTCGTGTATTGGCCACTGGGCAGTACACATCACCGCCGCGCTGCTGACACACGGACTGTGCAACTATTCAGCATCTGCTGCGGATTGGTTTCGGTGTCATCTCCATGAACGAACTCGATCGCCGACCGCGTTGGCTGGGATGATACCGACGCGCTCGATGAGCTTTCATGTCGCTCCATTCAGCACGCGGAGTTGATACTGTGATCTTGGAAGAGTTCGGCTGCGTGCGAGACGCTTTTCACTATCAACACGTCGTGAATAGGCTTTTTAGTTGTCGCTACTGTCATTTCTGCGGCTCACTTGCTGGTTGGTGGACCAAGATTGATGCCGTTTCCACCCACGTTGACTAAAGTTTTGGCAAACGAGCAGCTCACAAACGAGCGGTACAAGCTACGGTAGGCTGAATAGGCGGTAATAAGGACGAACGCACCATACAATACTTTGTGCTTAGCGAGATTGCTTGCATATGGATCCTGAGGCGTGGAGCATGCAGAGAAGATACGGGACGGAAGCGGGATGAGTGTGGTGCATGGTGGAGAGCGTGGCGATGCGTGAGTCGTCCGTAATGAGAATGTGTTGTGGGCATTGGAGTGAGCGTGGTATCTGGGGATGTAGCTCAAATGGTAGAGCGCTCGCTTAGCATGCGAGAGGTACAGGGATCGATACCCTGCTTCTCCAGGCGTGTGTAGTATAGTGGTCAGTACCTCACCTTGTGGCGGTGAAATCCCTGGTTCGAATCCGGGCACGCGCACTCTTATGCTCATTTTAATGTCTTCGTGTATTGGCCACTGGGCAGTACACATCACCGCCGCGCTGCTGACACACGGAATGTGCAACTATTCAGCATCTGCTGCGGATTGGTTTCGGTGTCATCTCCATGAACGAACTCGATCGCCGACCGCGTTGGCTGGGATGATACCGACGCGCTCGATGAGCTTTCATGTCGCTCCATTCAGCACGCGGAGTTGATACTGTGATCTTGGAAGAGTTCGGCTGCGTGCGAGACGCTTTTCACTATCAACACGTCGTGAATAGGCTTTTTAGTTGTCGCTACTGTCATTTCTGCGGCTCACTTGCTGGTTGGTGGACCAAGATTGATGCCGTTTCCACCCACGTTGACTAAAGTTTTGGCAAACGAGCAGCTCACAAACGAGCGGTACAAGCTACGGTAGGCTGAATAGGCGGTAATAAGGACGAACGCACCATACAATACTTTGTGCTTAGCGAGATTGCTTGTATCCGAGGCGTGGACATGCAGAGAAGATACGGGACGGAAGCGGGATGAGTGTGGTGCATGGTGGAGAGCGTGGCGATGCGTGAGTCGTCCGTAATGAGAATGTGTTGTGGGCATTGGAGTGAGCGTGGTATCTGGGGATGTAGCTCAAATGGTAGAGCGCTCGCTTAGCATGCGAGAGGTACAGGGATCGATACCCTGCTTCTCCAGGCGTGTGTAGTATAGTGGTCAGTACCTCACCTTGTGGCGGTGAAATCCCTGGTTCGAATCCGGGCACGCGCACTCTTATGCTCATTTTAATGTCTTCGTGTATTGGCCACTGGGCAGTACACATCACCGCCGCGCTGCTGACACACGGAATGTGCAACTATTCAGCATCTGCTGCGGATTGGTTTCGGTGTCATCTCCATGAACGAACTCGATCGCCGACCGCGTTGGCTGGGATGATACCGACGCGCTCGATGAGCTTTCATGTCGCTCCATTCAGCACGCGGAGTTGATACTGTGATCTTGGAAGAGTTCGGCTGCGTGCGAGACGCTTTTCACTATCAACACGTCGTGAATAGGCTTTTTAGTTGTCGCTACTGTCATTTCTGCGGCTCACTTGCTGGTTGGTGGACCAAGATTGATGCCGTCTCCACCCACGTTGACTAAAGTTTTGGCAAACGAGCAGCTCACAAACGAGCGGTACAAGCTACGGTAGGCTGAATAGGCGGTAATAAGGACAAACACACCATACAATACTTTGTGCTTGGCGAGATTGCTTGCATATGGATCCTGGAGGCGTGGGGCATGCAGAGAAGATACGGGACGGAAGCGGGATGAGTGTGGTACATGGTGGAGAGCGTGGCGATGCGTGAGTCGTCCGTAATGAGAATGTGTTGTGGGCATTGGAGTGAGCGTGGTATCTGGGGATGTAGCTCAAATGGTAGAGCGCTCGCTTAGCATGCGAGAGGTACAGGGATCGATACCCTGCTTCTCCAGGCGTGTGTAGTATAGTGGTCAGTACCTCACCTTGTGGCGGTGAAATCCCTGGTTCGAATCCGGGCACGCGCACTCTTATGCTCATTTTGGTGTTCTTCGTGTATTGGCCACTGGGCAGTACACATCACCGCCGCGCTGCTGACACACGGACTGTGCAACTATTCAGCATCTGCTGCGGATTGGTTTCGGTGTCATCTCCATGAACGAACTCGATCGCCGACCGCGTTGGCTGGGATGATACCGACGCGCTCGATGAGCTTTCATGTCGCTCCATTCAGCACGCGGAGTTGATACTGTGATCTTGGAAGAGTTCGGCTGCATGCGAGACGCTTTTCACTATCAACACGTCGTGAATAGGCTTTTTAGTTGTCGCTACTGTCATTTCTGCGGCTCACTTGCTGGTTGGTGGACCAAGATTGATGCCGTCTCTACCCACGTTGACTAAAGTTTTGGCAAACGAGCAGCTCACAAACGAGCGGTACAAGCTACGGTAGGCTGAATAGGCGGTAATAAGGACAAACACACCATACAATACTTTGTGCTTGGCGAGATTGCTTGCATATGGATCCGGAGGCGTGGGGCATGCAGAGAAGATACGGGACGGAAGCGGGATGAGTGTGGTACATGGTGGAGAGCGTGGCGATGCGTGAGTCGTCCGTAATGAGAATGTGTTGTGGGCATTGGAGTGAGCGTGGTATCTGGGGATGTAGCTCAAATGGTAGAGCGCTCGCTTAGCATGCGAGAGGTACAGGGATCGATACCCTGCTTCTCCAGGCGTGTGTAGTATAGTGGTCAGTACCTCACCTTGTGGCGGTGAAATCCCTGGTTCGAATCCGGGCACGCGCACTCTTATGCTCATTTTAATGTTCTTCGTGTATTGGCCACTGGGCAGTACACATCACCGCCGCGCTGCTGACACACGGAATGTGCAACTATTCAGCATCTGCTGCGGATTGGTTTCGGTGTCATCTCCATGAACGAACTCGATCGCCGACCGCGTTGGCTGGGATGATACCGACGCGCTCGATGAGCTTTCATGTCGCTCCATTCAGCACGCGGAGTTGATACTGTGATCTTGGAAGAGTTCGGCTGCATGCGAGACGCTTTTCACTATCAACTCGTCGTGAATAGGCTTTTTAGTTGTCGCTACTGTCATTTCTGCGGCTCACTTGCTGGTTGGTGGACCAAGATTGATGCCGTCTCTACCCACGCTGACTAAAGTTTTGGCAAACGAGCAGCTCACAAACGAGCGGTACAAGCTACGGTAGGCTTGAATAGGCGGTAATAAGGACAAACACACCATACAATACTTTGTGCTTGGCGAGATTGCTTGCATATGGATCCGGAGGCGTGGGGCATGCAGAGAAGATACGGGACGGAAGCGGGATGAGTGTGGTACATGGTGGAGAGCGTGGCGATGCGTGAGTCGTCCGTAATGAGAATGTGTTGTGGGCATTGGAGTGAGCGTGGTATCTGGGGATGTAGCTCAAATGGTAGAGCGCTCGCTTAGCATGCGAGAGGTACAGGGATCGATACCCTGCTTCTCCAGGCGTGTGTAGTATAGTGGTCAGTACCTCACCTTGTGGCGGTGAAATCCCTGGTTCGAATCCGGGCACGCGCACTCTTATGCTTATTTTGGTGTTCTTCGTGTATTGGCCACTGGGCAGTACACATCACCGCCGCGCTGCTGACACACGGAATGTGCAACTATTCAGCATCTGCTGCGGATTGGTTTCGGTGTCATCTCCATGAACGAACTCGATCGCCGACCGCGTTGGCTGGGATGATACCGACGCGCTCGATGAGCTTTCATGTCGCTCCATTCAGCACGCGGAGTTGATACTGTGATCTTGGAAGAGTTCGGCTGCATGCGAGACGCTTTTCACTATCAACTCGTCGTGAATAGGCTTTTTAGTTGTCGCTACTGTCATTTCTGCGGCTCACTTGCTGGTTGGTGGACCAAGATTGATGCCGTCTCCACCCACGCTGACTAAAGTTTTGGCAAACGAGCAGCTCACAAACGAGCGGTACAAGCTACGGTAGGCTGAATAGGCGGTAATAAGGACAAACACACCATACAATACTTTGTGCTTGGCGAGATTGCTTGCATATGGATCCTGAGGCGTGGGGCATGCAGAGAAGATACGGGACGGAAGCGGGATGAGTGTGGTACATGGTGGAGAGCGTGGCGATGCGTGAGTCGTCCGTAATGAGAATGTGTTGTGGGCATTGGAGTGAGCGTGGTATCTGGGGATGTAGCTCAAATGGTAGAGCGCTCGCTTAGCATGCGAGAGGTACAGGGATCGATACCCTGCTTCTCCAGGCGTGTGTAGTATAGTGGTCAGTACCTCACCTTGTGGCGGTGAAATCCCTGGTTCGAATCCGGGCACGCGCACTCTTATGCTCATTTTAATGTTCTTCGTGTATTGGCCACTGGGCAGTACACATCACCGCCGCGCTGCTGACACACGGAATGTGCAACTATTCAGCATCTGCTGCGGATTGGTTTCGGTGTCATCTCCATGAACGAACTCGATCGCCGACCGCGTTGGCTGGGATGATACCGACGCGCTCGATGAGCTTTCATGTCGCTCCATTCAGCACGCGGAGTTGATACTGTGATCTTGGAAGAGTTCGGCTGCGTGCGAGACGCTTTTCACTATCAACTCGTCGTGAATAGGCTTTTTAGTTGTCGCTACTGTCATTTCTGCGGCTCACTTGCTGGTTGGTGGACCAAGATTGATGCCGTCTCTACCCACGCTGACTAAAGTTTTGGCAAACGAGCAGCTCACAAACGAGCGGTACAAGCTACGGTAGGCTTGATAGGCGGTAATAAGGACAAACACACCATACAATACTTTGTGCTTGGCGAGATTGCTTGCATATGGATCCTGAGGCGTGGGGCATGCAGAGAAGATACGGGACGGAAGCGGGATGAGTGTGGTACATGGTGGAGAGCGTGGCGATGCGTGAGTCGTCCGTAATGAGAATGTGTTGTGGGCATTGGAGTGAGCGTGGTATCTGGGGATGTAGCTCAAATGGTAGAGCGCTCGCTTAGCATGCGAGAGGTACAGGGATCGATACCCTGCTTCTCCAGGCGTGTGTAGTATAGTGGTCAGTACCTCACCTTGTGGCGGTGAAATCCCTGGTTCGAATCCGGGCACGCGCACTCTTATGCTCATTTTAATGTTCTTCGTGTATTGGCCACTGGGCAGTACACATCACCGCCGCGCTGCTGACACACGGACTGTGCAACTATTCAGCATCTGCTGCGGATTGGGTTCGGTGTCATCTCCATGAACGAACTCGATCGCCGACCGCGTTGGCTGGGATGATACCGACGCGCTCGATGAGTTTTCATGTCGCTCCATTCAGCACGCGGAGTTGATACTGTGATCTTGGAAGAGTTCTGCTGCATGCGAGACGCTTTTCACTATCAACTCGTCGTGAATAGGCTTTTTAGTTGTCGCTACTGTCATTTCTGCGGCTCACTTGCTGGTTGGTGGACCAAGATTGATGCCGTCTCTACCCACGTTGACTAAAGTTTTGGCAAACGAGCAGCTCACAAACGAGCGGTACAAGCTACGGTAGGCTTGATAGGCGGTAATAAGGACAAACACACCATACAATACTTTGTGCTTGGCGAGATTGCTTGCATATGGATCCTGAGGCGTGGGGCATGCAGAGAAGATACGGGACGGAAGCGGGATGAGTGTGGTGCATGGTGGAGAGCGTGGCGATGCGTGAGTCGTCCGTAATGAGAATGTGTTGTGGGCATTGGAGTGAGCGTGGTATCTGGGGATGTAGCTCAAATGGTAGAGCGCTCGCTTAGCATGCGAGAGGTACAGGGATCGATACCCTGCTTCTCCAGGCGTGTGTAGTATAGTGGTCAGTACCTCACCTTGTGGCGGTGAAATCCCTGGTTCGAATCCGGGCACGCGCACTCTTATGCTCATTTTGGTGTTCTTCTTGTATTGGCCACTGGGCAGTCCACATCACCGCCGCGCTGCTGACACACGGACTGTGCAACTATTCAGCATCTGCTGCGGATTGGTTTCGGTGTCATCTCCATGAACGAACTCGATCGCCGACCGCGTTGGCTGGGATGATACCGACGCGCTCGATGAGTTTTCGTGTCGCTCCATTCAGCACGCGGAGTTGATACTGTGATCTTGGAAGAGTTCTGCTGCATGCGAGACGCTTTTCACTATCAACTCGTCGTGAATAGGCTTTTTAGTTGTCGCTACTGTCATTTCTGCGGCTCACTTGCTGGTTGGTGGACCAAGATTGATGCCGTCTCTACCCACGCTGACTAAAGTTTTGGCAAACGAGCAGCTCACAAACGAGCGGTACAAGCTACGGTAGGCTTGATAGGCGGTAATAAGGACAAACACACCATACAATACTTTGTGCTTGGCGAGATTGCTTGCATATGGATCCGGAGGCGTGGGGCATGCAGAGAAGATACGGGACGGAAGCGGGATGAGTGTGGTACATGGTGGAGAGCGTGGCGATGCGTGAGTCGTCCGTAATGAGAATGTGTTGTGGGCATTGGAGTGAGCGTGGTATCTGGGGATGTAGCTCAGTTGAAAGGTTGTCTATATTACTAGAATTTAGACGAAGTGACTACTCAATCTACCTAGCTATGTATAGAAACTACTGCTGTTTTTCTAATAAATATACTGTACAGTTGCTATGTTTCATGTTTCTTGGGAATAGCGTGCAAGTTGTTTCTTGCGTGATGTGCGAGTGTGGATGATTCCGATGTGTGTGAATAGACGCAGGAGCAGTGGCTACTGTTGGAGGTGACGGACTGGGAACATGGCGGGGTGCGCCGTTGCAAAATCTCCAAAAGGCGGATACTTCCTCATCTTGATAAGCGCCTTCTCCAGTGATGCGCTCTCATCGTCATCGTAGCGCCTCCTCAGGTTGTGCCGAAAGTGCGCGCTGGCTGTGGTGAAGATGACCATCGTTGCTGATGTCGTCGGTGTGGGCTGTCTTCCGTCGAACAGACACCGATTGCGGTCGGACCAGATGAAGTGGAGTGTCACCGCGCGGAGCGTGTGCCATACATCTCCGATGATGTCTTCACACTCCTTCCATTCGTCTCGCACGACTGGTTTCCTTGCTGTCGCTATCATGACCCATGTCAGTTGAGATCGGACGAACGGCGCCATGATGTTCCCAAAGTGTTCCCACAGTCTTGTCGCGAGTGAACATTCGAAGAACAAGTGCTGCTCTGTCTCGACTGCGTCGCACCTGTCTCGGATGCAGTATATGATGCGTGGGTTCGACTGCTGCAGGAACCAGAACCGCGATCGAACCGGTAGGAGTCGAAACGCGAGGCGGAACTGCAGATCTTCGAACACAGGGAGCAGGATCTTGCGCAGGTGCTTGCTGAACTTGACGTACGCTTTGATCTGCTCGTCGCCAACTCGCTGCGAGTGCACAGTCATCGGATGTGGCTTCGTCGGTGGTTTTGGCGTCCACACCACACGCAGCAGCGCAGATCTCGGGATCGCTGGGATCAAGCACACCTTCGCGTCGCTATTGCAACCCAGATGGGGAAGAAGTCGCCGTGCACTGCTCGAAGCCTGCAGAACAAGCTGCGTCGCGCCAAGTCGCTCGACGATCTGAGTCGCTTCCTTGTACAACACTCGCAGCCACTTTGCCTGTTGTCCAGGGGAGACAGATGCAAGCGTGAAGTCAAGGTGGCGCTGGACGAAATCTTGCTGCGACGGCCAAGCACAGCTTTCACGCATGAAGTCAACGAGCGACCGCACACCAAAGACTCGTGACACGTGCAGCCGGAAACTCCGCTGTGGCTCGACCACCATCCCAATGCACCGCCGATGCGCCACGCAGGTGTGAGTCCGCGGAGTCTGCTCGAAATGAAGCTCTGCATCCGAATGGAACCAGATCGGCTGTCGGAGACCGTACCAAGCGCGCTCCTCAAAAGGAAGGTCTTGCCACGTGACTTCCCACCGGATCTTGTACCACCACGTCCACGTCGCTCTCCACCAGGTTGAAGTCAGTCTCCACTTGATCATGTCGCCATGTCGGAGTGGAGAGACCACGAGGAAGTCGAGTGCGTTGTAGCCACCGGTGCGAGGAAGAACCAGTTGGAGCAACTCACAGCTCGCTGTCGTCCAGTTCCGCGCTTCCGTCACTCTCGCAGCCCGTATGAACTGCAGAAGCAGCTGAAGACGCTGGCGCTTGAGATGTGCTTCCAGGCTTGGGATTCCCAAACCACCTTCACTCCGTCGCTGATACAGGAACTCGCTTGGGATCAGCTGGATGTACGACGCGTCTCGGTCGTGCTTTCGACTCAGCACGAACCGATTCAGCATCGACTGCCATCGCTTCACGACTGTTGCTGGGATTGACACATGTTGTGTGTAGTGCCACAAGCGGGAGAGCACCATCGTTTGAGCGACCAGAAGTCGCCCACGAAGCGTCCTTGCGCGCCGGTACCACATCTTGAAGCCGTCGTAGAAGCGCTGCTCGAGGAACTCCACGAGGTCGTCATCCACCGACGACTGCCCAAACGGGATGCCAAGGTACTTCACCGTCTCCGCACGACCCAGCACTTGCACTCCGGGGAGCGAAGGGCAGGTCTGGTTCCGATTTAGTGCTAGCAGCGTCGACTTGGACAGATTGAGCTTCGCGCCAGAGCCTTTGCAGTACTCATCCACGGTGTCAAGCTGCGCCTGCAAGTTCGGTATCGAGCTCGCAAGCAGAGTTGAGTCGTCCGCGAAGAACGTGCTCGTCGTCGTGTGGTCTGCATTCAGACACACTCCGTACTCTTCGTGCGCACGCAGCATGTTGCCGAGCGGCTCGATGGTCAAGACGAAGAGCAGCGCAGACAACGGATCGCCTTGCTTCACTCCTCGTGTCGGAAACAGCGCAGGCTGGATGTTCTGGTTGATGAGAAGATGCGCTTGAGGGTCGGTGTACAGCAGCTTGATCCACTGAGCAAACTCTGAACCGAACCTCATTCGCTCGAGCAGCCGGAACATGTAGTCCCAGTTCACTCGATCGAACGCCTTCTGGAAGTCCAAGAACATCGCGTACGCTTCTTCATCGCGACTCGTTGTCAAGTCTTGGAGGTCCGCGAGGAACCGCACATGGTGGTGAATTGAGCGACCCTTGACGAAGCCCTTCTGGTCGGGATGGATCAAGTCGGCGATCACTTGCTGGAGTCGATACGTCAGAGCCTTGGACAGCACCTTCACATCGACTTGCACCAGTGCGATGGGTCGGTAGTTGCCAGGCTCTGCTCTCGAACCCTTCTTGTGCAGAAGCACGACTGCAGACTTGCGCTGAGACGGGAGCAGCACGCCACGCTTGAGACGTTCGTTGAACACGATGCTCAAGCACTCTCCGAACACGTCCGGAGCCACCTGGTAGAAACCAGCGGTCAATCCGTCCATGCCGGGTGCTGACGACGCTTTCATGTGTCGGATCGCGCTCGCAAGGTCCGAAGAAGTGACCGGTGCGTCCAAGATCGCACGGTCAGTCTCCGTGACGAAGCAGACAATCGAGTCGAGAAGCTTGCGCTGCATGCCATCGTCGGGTGGAGGAGCTCTCCCTGTCGGACTGTTGGGGTCTCCCATCTCGGACCCCCAGTGCTCCAGGAAGCGGAGAGAGATCTCGTGAGGGTTCGTCGAGACACTTCCACCCGGTGTCATCACCTCTTCGATCGAGACTCGTCTCAAGCTCGTGTCCAGCGGACGGAAGAAGTGCTTGGTCGATTTCTCGGAGTTGGCGGCTTGGAAGTCGAATGCAGTGTCTTGGTTGTATTGGCTCGTCCGCGTGACCGTCTCCTTATAGTTCCTCATGGCTTCGTCGAAGTGGTCTCGATTCGAATCGCTTCCTGCTGTGCGATACCTTGCCGCAGCTTGATCCAACTGCACGCGAGCTTCTTCGACAGCTTGAGAGTCTTGCATCCGGAGCTTCTTCTGCACGTCTTGGAGTTGGGTCTTGATGCTCGCCTTCCATTCCTCCCAGATCTTGCCTGGGTTGGACGTGGTGCGTAGCTTGTCTCGGACCAGCTCGGCTTCTTTCTCGATCGCAGACACCACCACTGGGTATTCCAGCAGATAGCGGGGGAACTTCCAGTACCCTCGTCCATGCAGCTGCGAGCCAGACCTGAAACTCACACTGTGAGCAAGGTGGTCTCCAGCATGCATCGGCAGGAAGTACTTGGAGGTGTCGTAGAAGCGGTCGTAGAAAGACTCTGACAGCAAGATGTAGTCCAGCCGATTCTTCCGAGGAAGAGGACCAGTGAACACACGCTTGGTGTCGAAGTGGATCCGCCATGCATCGACGACACCCAGCTTCGCCAACCATTCGAGGCAACTGGACCGGCTGGGATCGTAGCGCAAGTCGGGGTTGGAAGAATCAAGTCTCGGGTCCAGGGGAGTGTTGAGATCGCCCAACACAAAATGCGTCGCTTGATCTTCGAACTCCTCGGTCGCCAAGCTCGAGAAGAATTGTTGCTTTTCTTGGCGGTCCACAGGCGCATACACGTTGTGAATGTAGATGGGAGCACTCTCAACCATTACTTTCACGACGAGGTAGCGTCCGGGAACCGACAGACTTGGAAATTCAACAGCCGAGTCGAAGCCAGGGAAGTCAGAGCGGAGCACAGTCAACACTCCATTGCTCCGTCCTCGCGTGGGTCGATGCAGCTGTGAGTTGGGGTCGTCCACGAAGACCTTGTGCTTGAAGCTCGAGTCGAGGTGGAACTTGAAATTGGAAAGATGGGTGCTGTCGCCGAACTTGGTTTCTTGGACGCACGCCATTGAGTACTTGGAGAGCATGCTCTCGATAAATAGGTGGCCATTCTTCTTGATGCCATTAGTGTTCACAGTCAGAACACTGATGTTGCTCCACGTCGGTTGTGACGTCGAGGAAGGTTTAGCAACGAGTGGCCAATCCGCCCGCTACCATCGCAACTCCACCTTCAACGACTTGAAGCTGCAACACCGAAGCGTCTTCTTTGTAGAACCCGTCAAGCTTCTGAAGCGACTCGAGGTCGTCCAGAAGGTGACCTTGCCACTGCACTTCACTCCACTGCTGCATACAGTGCGCACCGAGCTCGGACCGCAAGAGACGAAGGAGGGTGTTCACGTGGAGAAGTCGCGTGTTGTGTGCTGGGATCCACTCGACGGGCTGACCCGTGAGGTACTGGATCCAGTGGTCGTTGTTGAAGATCGTCGGCGCGATCGACATGAGCATGAGCTCGAACATGCCCAAAGCCTTGGACGAGCGAGACAGCTCCTTGATCGAGTCGGACGACGTCCACCACTTCGCACACGTCTTGAAAATGTCGCTACGCTTCGACGGAACTGCCGATCCCATCAGCTTCTTCCACTTCGTGCTGAACGTGGTGTCTTCATTGGGCTGCGTCGCACAGAACACGCGGTTGATCGCGTGAAGTTGCGCCAGTTCTGCGATCTCGTGTCCGCTTCCAGCCATCTTCAACGCCAATGCGCTGTTGAAGGCGAGCGGACACTCGACCGCTTTCTTCGTGATGTGGTCAGGATTCGTGGCGTTCTCGAGCAGCTTGCACACGCCGTCGACCTTCTTGTCCGCTTTCGCAAGACAGTCAGGGAGGGTGTTGAGAAGCGCCGTGTTCTCGTCGTTGATCATCGCCTCGGTCACTTCGAGGACCGGCGACGCCTTTGCTGCTTTCTTGATCTTCGTGTGGTGCTTCTCGACGAAGAAAGCAGACTCGGTCGAGGTCTTCAATTCGTCGGGACGCTTCACATCCGCAGGGACAACCTGATAGCGGACTCCATACTGTTTGTCAGCAGTCAAGTTCTTCGATTCGAACTTGACCTCCATCGACTGGAGCGCTTGAAAGTAGTTGGAGGTGGCGATGCCATTCAAGGGCTGCGTGGACTGCTTCACCAACATGTTGGAGAAGTCGATCGCGTTGCGGCCGCGTTTCTTCTTGTTGGACGCATCGATGAAGCCATCGCTGGCTCCGGTGGTCAACAACAGCTTCGGCTTGGCTGTAGCTTTCGGACTCCCTGGGGGAGTGATCTTGCCGTTGGATCCGTTGAACGTCGAGATCGAGAGCGCATCCGAGTTGCTTCCTTGAAGCTTGGTGAGCTGATTGGCAGCGGGTGGCTTGCCATGCTGAGCTCCTTTCTGGAGCTGACCTTCCCGTTTTTTCGCGTCCTCGACTGCCCTCTGCAGCGAGGTTTGTTTGGGCATCGGCTTGGGCTTCGCATTCGCATTCGCATTCGCATTCGCAGCTTGCGCGTACGTCTTCGGTTGTTGGTATTGCTGGTGTTGTTGCTGCTGCTGGCGATCTGGCTCGGACGCAGGCTCAGGTGGCGGAAAGACGCTATCTTGCGTGCCCAGATCGATTCCGTGGTGCGAGCGATAGCCAAATGGCATTCGCTCTGAGCTGAACGGCGCATTTTTCCCGTGAGCAGGATGAAGCTTGTTGTCGAAGACCAGCTGATCACACACACAGTTGTTGATGATCAAAGCTGGAGGGCACGATCTCGACAGGAAGTACACCCGCCATGTCGCAGACGTGACTCCAGTCGGCATGTTCACTTCACGGAAGGTGTCGTATACCGGCTTGCATCCAAGAAGGAACAGTCGGTGCAGGATCATATCCGTATCCATGTCGCAGTCTACATTGGAAATATCCAAGTAGTACTTGTCGCCAAGGATGTCGAACTCCTTGAAGGTGAACACACCTCCAAGGATATTCACCTTGGTGCGCTCCAAGCGCACACAGGCTTCTTTCGACTTGACCTTGACGCGCAAGTTGCCTCCCGGCATCTTGGAAATCTGGCCAATCTCGAATTGCTTGTACAGCTCTTCGAGCTCACTGTTTCCATGATCCGGACCGGCAAGCGACGCCAGTATCTTGTGGACGGAAGTCTTCGCAAGCGCTCTACCAGTCTCGATCACCATGTCAAACTTGGCTCTCGGTAGCTGATAGGGACGCGCTTGTTCCATTCTTGAAGCGATGAGCGACCAGTCGTGACCAGCAGCATACTGGCGCTCAATCGCCTCGATGTCCACAGCAAGAGGCTTCGGGGTCTCGACGCGCTTGCGGGCTGCTTCGATCACAGCTCGGTCGCGTCGGAGGTGTTCGTGCTGCCGGAGCAGCTCGGCCATGGTCGGACGTGTGTCTTCGGCTGGCGCTTCCACAGTACCTCCTTCCACCATGACGACATCCCCATCGTCAGTGGTGGTGTCAGGCGGATTCTCGGTTAAAGTACCACCTGGGGTGGTCGCTTCATCCAGTCCTGGAAGTCCCTCCGAAGATGGGTTGAAGCTGGAATTTTCTCCAGTTTCGAAATCACTTCCCAAATGTTTGCAAGTTGAACTTGCAGTTGGGGTGGGTTCGGAACCGGATCCCAATTTTGGTCGACTTGCACTTGCACTTGCACTTGCACTTGCACTTGGACTTGAACTTGAACTTGGGGTGGGTTGAAAACCAGATCCCAAATTTTCGCGCGTTGAACTTGAACTTGCACTTGAACCTGGGGTGGGTTCAGAGTCTTGCGACACCGAACCGTTCCCTCCCGTTCCACGAATCCACGCTTCTGATTGGTCAGAGCCATGGGTTGAGGACGACGGGGGAACAGACGAGGCAGGCTTCTCACTGGATTCTTTCCCGGAACCATGATGACGAGCGGCATTGGCTGGGTTGGCAGCTGTGGCCGAAGTTGGATTCGTGGGAGCGAACATAGCGGAAAAGCTTGGACAGAGGGGGGCGGCGGGAGCGGCGGGCGAGAGAGGGTTCTTCTGAAGAGTCGACTTGTGGGGTAGCCGGCAAATTGAGAAGTGGGGATGTAGCTCAAATGGTAGAGCGCTCGCTTAGCATGCGAGAGGTACAGGGATCGATACCCTGCTTCTCCAGGCGTGTGTAGTATAGTGGTCAGTACCTCACCTTGTGGCGGTGAAATCCCTGGTTCGAATCCGGGCACGCGCACTCTTATGCTTATTTTGGTGTTCTTCTTGTATTGGCCACTGGGCAGTCCACATCACCGCCGCGCTGCTGACACACGGACTGTGCAACTATTCAGCATCTGCTGCGGATTGGTTTCGGTGTCATCTCCATGAACGAACTCGATCGCCGACCGCGTTGGCTGGGATGATACCGACGCGCTCGATGAGTTTTCGTGTCGCTCCATTCAGCACGCGGAGTTGATACTGTGATCTTGGAAGAGTTCTGCTGCATGCGAGACGCTTTTCACTATCAACTCGTCGTGAATAGGCTTTTTAGTTGTCGCTACTGTCATTTCTGCGGCTCACTTGCTGGTTGGTGGACCAAGATTGATGCCGTCTCTACCCACGCTGACTAAAGTTTTGGCAAACGAGCAGCTCACAAACGAGCGGTACAAGCTACGGTAGGCTTGATAGGCGGTAATAAGGACAAACACACCATACAATACTTTGTGCTTGGCGAGATTGCTTGCATATGGATCCGGAGGCGTGGGGCATGCAGAGAAGATACGGGACGGAAGCGGGATGAGTGTGGTACATGGTGGAGAGCGTGGCGATGCGTGAGTCGTCCGTAATGAGAATGTGTTGTGGGCATTGGAGTGAGCGTGGTATCTGGGGATGTAGCTCAAATGGTAGAGCGCTCGCTTAGCATGCGAGAGGTACAGGGATCGATACCCTGCTTCTCCAGGCGTGTGTAGTATAGTGGTCAGTACCTCACCTTGTGGCGGTGAAATCCCTGGTTCGAATCCGGGCACGCGCACTCTTATGCTCATTTTAATGTTCTTCGTGTATTGGCCACTGGGCAGTCCACATCACCGCCGCGCTGCTGACACACGGACTGTGCAACTATTCAGCATCTGCTGCGGATTGGTTTCGGTGTCATCTCCATGAACGAACTCGATCGCCGACCGCGTTGGCTGGGATGATACCGACGCGCTCGATGAGTTTTCGTGTCGCTCCATTCAGCACGCGGAGTTGATACTGTGATCTTGGAAGAGTTCTGCTGCATGCGAGACGCTTTTCACTATCAACTCGTCGTGAATAGGCTTTTTAGTTGTCGCTACTGTCATTTCTGCGGCTCACTTGCTGGTTGGTGGACCAAGATTGATGCCGTCTCTACCCACGCTGACTAAAGTTTTGGCAAACGAGCAGCTCACAAACGAGCGGTACAAGCTACGGTAGGCTTGATAGGCGGTAATAAGGACAAACACACCATACAATACTTTGTGCTTGGCGAGATTGCTTGCATATGGATCCTGAGGCGTGGGGCATGCAGAGAAGATACGGGACGGAAGCGGGATGAGTGTGGTACATGGTGGAGAGCGTGGCGATGCGTGAGTCGTCCGTAATGAGAATGTGTTGTGGGCATTGGAGTGAGCGTGGTATCTGGGGATGTAGCTCAAATGGTAGAGCGCTCGCTTAGCATGCGAGAGGTACAGGGATCGATACCCTGCTTCTCCAGGCGTGTGTAGTATAGTGGTCAGTACCTCACCTTGTGGCGGTGAAATCCCTGGTTCGAATCCGGGCACGCGCACTCTTATGCTTATTTTGGTGTTCTTCTTGTATTGGCCACTGGGCAGTCCACATCACCGCCGCGCTGCTGACACACGGACTGTGCAACTATTCAGCATCTGCTGCGGATTGGTTTCGGTGTCATCTCCATGAACGAACTCGATCGCCGACCGCGTTGGCTGGGATGATACCGACGCGCTCGATGAGTTTTCATGTCGCTCCATTCAGCACGCGGAGTTGATACTGTGATCTTGGAAGAGTTCTGCTGCATGCGAGACGCTTTTCACTATCAACTCGTCGTGAATAGGCTTTTTAGTTGTCGCTACTGTCATTTCTGCGGCTCACTTGCTGGTTGGTGGACCAAGATTGATGCCGTTTCCACCCACGCTGACTAAAGTTTTGGCAAACGAGCAGCTCACAAACGAGCGGTACAAGCTACGGTAGGCTTGATAGGCGGTAATAAGGACAAACACACCATACAATACTTTGTGCTTGGCGAGATTGCTTGCATATGGATCCTGAGGCGTGGGGCATGCAGAGAAGATACGGGACGGAAGCGGGATGAGTGTGGTACATGGTGGAGAGCGTGGCGATGCGTGAGTCGTCCGTAATGAGAATGTGTTGTGGGCATTGGAGTGAGCGTGGTATCTGGGGATGTAGCTCAAATGGTAGAGCGCTCGCTTAGCATGCGAGAGGTACAGGGATCGATACCCTGCTTCTCCAGGCGTGTGTAGTATAGTGGTCAGTACCTCACCTTGTGGCGGTGAAATCCCTGGTTCGAATCCGGGCACGCGCACTCTTATGCTTATTTTGGTGTTCTTCTTGTATTGGCCACTGGGCAGTCCACATCACCGCCGCGCTGCTGACACACGGACTGTGCAACTATTCAGCATCTGCTGCGGATTGGGTTCGGTGTCATCTCCATGAACGAACTCGATCGCCGACCGCGTTGGCTGGGATGATACCGACGCGCTCGATGAGTTTTCATGTCGCTCCATTCAGCACGCGGAGTTGATACTGTGATCTTGGAAGAGTTCTGCTGCATGCGAGACGCTTTTCACTATCAACTCGTCGTGAATAGGCTTTTTAGTTGTCGCTACTGTCATTTCTGCGGCTCACTTGCTGGTTGGTGGACCAAGATTGATGCCGTCTCTACCCACGCTGACTAAAGTTTTGGCAAACGAGCAGCTCACAAACGAGCGGTACAAGCTACGGTAGGCTTGATAGGCGGTAATAAGGACAAACACACCATACAATACTTTGTGCTTGGCGAGATTGCTTGCATATGGATCCTGAGGCGTGGGGCATGCAGAGAAGATACGGGACGGAAGCGGGATGAGTGTGGTACATGGTGGAGAGCGTGGCGATGCGTGAGTCGTCCGTAATGAGAATGTGTTGTGGGCATTGGAGTGAGCGTGGTATCTGGGGATGTAGCTCAAATGGTAGAGCGCTCGCTTAGCATGCGAGAGGTACAGGGATCGATACCCTGCTTCTCCAGGCGTGTGTAGTATAGTGGTCAGTACCTCACCTTGTGGCGGTGAAATCCCTGGTTCGAATCCGGGCACGCGCACTCTTATGCTTATTTTGGTGTTCTTCTTGTATTGGCCACTGGGCAGTCCACATCACCGCCGCGCTGCTGACACACGGACTGTGCAACTATTCAGCATCTGCTGCGGATTGGGTTCGGTGTCATCTCCATGAACGAACTCGATCGCCGACCGCGTTGGCTGGGATGATACCGACGCGCTCGATGAGTTTTCATGTCGCTCCATTCAGCACGCGGAGTTGATACTGTGATCTTGGAAGAGTTCTGCTGCATGCGAGACGCTTTTCACTATCAACTCGTCGTGAATAGGCTTTTTAGTTGTCGCTACTGTCATTTCTGCGGCTCACTTGCTGGTTGCTGGACCAAGATTGATGCCGTTTCCACCCACGTTGACTAAAGTTTTGGCAAACGAGCAGCTCACAAACGAGCGGTACAAGCTACGGTAGGCTTGATAGGCGGTAATAAGGACAAACACACCATACAATACTTTGTGCTTGGCGAGATTGCTTGCATATGGATCCTGAGGCGTGGGGCATGCAGAGAAGATACGGGACGGAAGCGGGATGAGTGTGGTGCATGGTGGAGAGCGTGGCGATGCGTGAGTCGTCCGTAATGAGAATGTGTTGTGGGCATTGGAGTGAGCGTGGTATCTGGGGATGTAGCTCAAATGGTAGAGCGCTCGCTTAGCATGCGAGAGGTACAGGGATCGATACCCTGCTTCTCCAGGCGTGTGTAGTATAGTGGTCAGTACCTCACCTTGTGGCGGTGAAATCCCTGGTTCGAATCCGGGCACGCGCACTCTTATGCTTATTTTGGTGTTCTTCTTGTATTGGCCACTGGGCAGTCCACATCACCGCCGCGCTGCTGACACACGGACTGTGCAACTATTCAGCATCTGCTGCGGATTGGGTTCGGTGTCATCTCCATGAACGAACTCGATCGCCGACCGCGTTGGCTGGGATGATACCGACGCGCTCGATGAGTTTTCATGTCGCTCCATTCAGCACGCGGAGTTGATACTGTGATCTTGGAAGAGTTCTGCTGCATGCGAGACGCTTTTCACTATCAACTCGTCGTGAATAGGCTTTTTAGTTGTCGCTACTGTCATTTCTGCGGCTCACTTGCTGGTTGGTGGACCAAGATTGATGCCGTTTCCACCCACGCTGACTAAAGTTTTGGCAAACGAGCAGCTCACAAACGAGCGGTACAAGCTACGGTAGGCTTGATAGGCGGTAATAAGGACAAACACACCATACAATACTTTGTGCTTGGCGAGATTGCTTGCATATGGATCCTGAGGCGTGGGGCATGCAGAGAAGATACGGGACGGAAGCGGGATGAGTGTGGTACATGGTGGAGAGCGTGGCGATGCGTGAGTCGTCCGTAATGAGAATGTGTTGTGGGCATTGGAGTGAGCGTGGTATCTGGGGATGTAGCTCAAATGGTAGAGCGCTCGCTTAGCATGCGAGAGGTACAGGGATCGATACCCTGCTTCTCCAGGCGTGTGTAGTATAGTGGTCAGTACCTCACCTTGTGGCGGTGAAATCCCTGGTTCGAATCCGGGCACGCGCACTCTTATGCTTATTTTGGTGTTCTTCTTGTATTGGCCACTGGGCAGTCCACATCACCGCCGCGCTGCTGACACACGGACTGTGCAACTATTCAGCATCTGCTGCGGATTGGGTTCGGTGTCAGCTCCATGAACGAACTCGATCGCCGACCGCGTTGGCTGGGATGATACCGACGCGCTCGATGAGTTTTCATGTCGCTCCATTCAGCACGCGGAGTTGATACTGTGATCTTGGAAGAGTTCTGCTGCATGCGAGACGCTTTTCACTATCAACTCGTCGTGAATAGGCTTTTTAGTTGTCGCTACTGTCATTTCTGCGGCTCACTTGCTGGTTGGTGGACCAAGATTGATGCCGTTTCCACCCACGTTGACTAAAGTTTTGGCAAACGAGCAGCTCACAAACGAGCGGTACAAGCTACGGTAGGCTTGAATAGGCGGTAATAAGGACAAACACACCATACAATACTTTGTGCTTGGCGAGATTGCTTGCATATGGATCCTGAGGCGTGGGGCATGCAGAGAAGATACGGGACGGAAGCGGGATGAGTGTGGTGCATGGTGGAGAGCGTGGCGATGCGTGAGTCGTCCGTAATGAGAATGTGTTGTGGGCATTGGAGTGAGCGTGGTATCTGGGGATGTAGCTCAAATGGTAGAGCGCTCGCTTAGCATGCGAGAGGTACAGGGATCGATACCCTGCTTCTCCAGGCGTGTGTAGTATAGTGGTCAGTACCTCACCTTGTGGCGGTGAAATCCCTGGTTCGAATCCGGGCACGCGCACTCTTATGCTTATTTTGGTGTTCTTCTTGTATTGGCCACTGGGCAGTCCACATCACCGCCGCGCTGCTGACACACGGACTGTGCAACTATTCAGCATCTGCTGCGGATTGGGTTCGGTGTCATCTCCATGAACGAACTCGATCGCCGACCGCGTTGGCTGGGATGATACCGACGCGCTCGATGAGTTTTCATGTCGCTCCATTCAGCACGCGGAGTTGATACTGTGATCTTGGAAGAGTTCTGCTGCATGCGAGACGCTTTTCACTATCAACTCGTCGTGAATAGGCTTTTTAGTTGTCGCTACTGTCATTTCTGCGGCTCACTTGCTGGTTGGTGGACCAAGATTGATGCCGTTTCCACCCACGCTGACTAAAGTTTTGGCAAACGAGCAGCTCACAAACGAGCGGTACAAGCTACGGTAGGCTTGATAGGCGGTAATAAGGACAAACACACCATACAATACTTTGTGCTTGGCGAGATTGCTTGCATATGGATCCTGAGGCGTGGGGCATGCAGAGAAGATACGGGACGGAAGCGGGATGAGTGTGGTACATGGTGGAGAGCGTGGCGATGCGTGAGTCGTCCGTAATGAGAATGTGTTGTGGGCATTGGAGTGAGCGTGGTATCTGGGGATGTAGCTCAAATGGTAGAGCGCTCGCTTAGCATGCGAGAGGTACAGGGATCGATACCCTGCTTCTCCAGGCGTGTGTAGTATAGTGGTCAGTACCTCACCTTGTGGCGGTGAAATCCCTGGTTCGAATCCGGGCACGCGCACTCTTATGCTTATTTTGGTGTTCTTCTTGTATTGGCCACTGGGCAGTCCACATCACCGCCGCGCTGCTGACACACGGACTGTGCAACTATTCAGCATCTGCTGCGGATTGGGTTCGGTGTCAGCTCCATGAACGAACTCGATCGCCGACCGCGTTGGCTGGGATGATACCGACGCGCTCGATGAGTTTTCATGTCGCTCCATTCAGCACGCGGAGTTGATACTGTGATCTTGGAAGAGTTCTGCTGCATGCGAGACGCTTTTCACTATCAACTCGTCGTGAATAGGCTTTTTAGTTGTCGCTACTGTCATTTCTGCGGCTCACTTGCTGGTTGGTGGACCAAGATTGATGCCGTTTCCACCCACGCTGACTAAAGTTTTGGCAAACGAGCAGCTCACAAACGAGCGGTACAAGCTACGGTAGGCTTGATAGGCGGTAATAAGGACAAACACACCATACAATACTTTGTGCTTGGCGAGATTGCTTGCATATGGATCCTGAGGCGTGGGGCATGCAGAGAAGATACGGGACGGAAGCGGGATGAGTGTGGTACATGGTGGAGAGCGTGGCGATGCGTGAGTCGTCCGTAATGAGAATGTGTTGTGGGCATTGGAGTGAGCGTGGTATCTGGGGATGTAGCTCAAATGGTAGAGCGCTCGCTTAGCATGCGAGAGGTACAGGGATCGATACCCTGCTTCTCCAGGCGTGTGTAGTATAGTGGTCAGTACCTCACCTTGTGGCGGTGAAATCCCTGGTTCGAATCCGGGCACGCGCACTCTTATGCTTATTTTGGTGTTCTTCTTGTATTGGCCACTGGGCAGTCCACATCACCGCCGCGCTGCTGACACACGGACTGTGCAACTATTCAGCATCTGCTGCGGATTGGGTTCGGTGTCATCTCCATGAACGAACTCGATCGCCGACCGCGTTGGCTGGGATGATACCGACGCGCTCGATGAGTTTTCATGTCGCTCCATTCAGCACGCGGAGTTGATACTGTGATCTTGGAAGAGTTCTGCTGCATGCGAGACGCTTTTCACTATCAACTCGTCGTGAATAGGCTTTTTAGTTGTCGCTACTGTCATTTCTGCGGCTCACTTGCTGGTTGGTGGACCAAGATTGATGCCGTCTCTACCCACGCTGACTAAAGTTTTGGCAAACGAGCAGCTCACAAACGAGCGGTACAAGCTACGGTAGGCTTGATAGGCGGTAATAAGGACAAACACACCATACAATACTTTGTGCTTGGCGAGATTGCTTGCATATGGATCCTGAGGCGTGGGGCATGCAGAGAAGATACGGGACGGAAGCGGGATGAGTGTGGTACATGGTGGAGAGCGTGGCGATGCGTGAGTCGTCCGTAATGAGAATGTGTTGTGGGCATTGGAGTGAGCGTGGTATCTGGGGATGTAGCTCAAATGGTAGAGCGCTCGCTTAGCATGCGAGAGGTACAGGGATCGATACCCTGCTTCTCCAGGCGTGTGTAGTATAGTGGTCAGTACCTCACCTTGTGGCGGTGAAATCCCTGGTTCGAATCCGGGCACGCGCACTCTTATGCTTATTTTGGTGTTCTTCTTGTATTGGCCACTGGGCAGTCCACATCACCGCCGCGCTGCTGACACACGGACTGTGCAACTATTCAGCATCTGCTGCGGATTGGGTTCGGTGTCATCTCCATGAACGAACTCGATCGCCGACCGCGTTGGCTGGGATGATACCGACGCGCTCGATGAGTTTTCATGTCGCTCCATTCAGCACGCGGAGTTGATACTGTGATCTTGGAAGAGTTCTGCTGCATGCGAGACGCTTTTCACTATCAACTCGTCGTGAATAGGCTTTTTAGTTGTCGCTACTGTCATTTCTGCGGCTCACTTGCTGGTTGGTGGACCAAGATTGATGCCGTCTCTACCCACGCTGACTAAAGTTTTGGCAAACGAGCAGCTCACAAACGAGCGGTACAAGCTACGGTAGGCTTGATAGGCGGTAATAAGGACAAACACACCATACAATACTTTGTGCTTGGCGAGATTGCTT
Source organism: Peronospora farinosa (assembly GCA_947646735.1). Taxonomy (NCBI): domain Eukaryota; phylum Oomycota; class Peronosporomycetes; order Peronosporales; family Peronosporaceae; genus Peronospora; species Peronospora farinosa. Next base: position 170,937 of record CANTFK010000891.1, on the reverse strand, counting down.
GCATATGGATCCTGAGGCGTGGGGCATGCAGAGAAGATACGGGACGGAAGCGGGATGAGTGTGGTACATGGTGGAGAGCGTGGCGATGCGTGAGTCGTCCGTAATGAGAATGTGTTGTGGGCATTGGAGTGAGCGTGGTATCTGGGGATGTAGCTCAAATGGTAGAGCGCTCGCTTAGCATGCGAGAGGTACAGGGATCGATACCCTGCTTCTCCAGGCGTGTGTAGTATAGTGGTCAGTACCTCACCTTGTGGCGGTGAAATCCCTGGTTCGAATCCGGGCACGCGCACTCTTATGCTCATTTTAGTGTTCTTCGTGTATTGGCCACTGGGCAGTCCACATCACCGCCGCGCTGCTGACACACGGACTGTGCAACTATTCAGCATCTGCTGCGGATTGGGTTCGGTGTCATCTCCATGAACGAACTCGATCGCCGACCGCGTTGGCTGGGATGATACCGACGCGCTCGATGAGTTTTCGTGTCGCTCCATTCAGCACGCGGAGTTGATACTGTGATCTTGGAAGAGTTCTGCTGCATGCGAGACGCTTTTCACTATCAACTCGTCGTGAATAGGCTTTTTAGTTGTCGCTACTGTCATTTCTGCGGCTCACTTGCTGGTTGGTGGACCAAGATTGATGCCGTCTCCACCCACGCTGACTAAAGTTTTGGCAAACGAGCAGCTCACAAACGAGCGGTACAAGCTACGGTAGGCTTGATAGGCGGTAATAAGGACAAACACACCATACAATACTTTGTGCTTGGCGAGATTGCTTGCATATGGATCCTGAGGCGTGGGGCATGCAGAGAAGATACGGGACGGAAGCGGGATGAGTGTGGTACATGGTGGAGAGCGTGGCGATGCGTGAGTCGTCCGTAATGAGAATGTGTTGTGGGCATTGGAGTGAGCGTGGTATCTGGGGATGTAGCTCAGTTTTAAGTTAGTTGTATATTACCTTTTACACAACCTATACCTTCTCGGCTATGGCTAAGATATTACACAGCTCGCTAAGGCTGAATTTTTTTCTATTCTTTTTCCTCTATTATTAGTATTATACCGTTACGGTTATTGGGGTCGGTTATTATTTAGCATGGAGCCGACCGCTCTCCATGTGTGGTTCGATTACGAAGATGTCCGGTGTGGGGCTCGAACCCGCAATCCACACCGTGAGGACCAGAAGCTTAATCCACTACCCCACGCCACCGGGGTAGGGCGATGTAGCTCAAATGGTAGAGCGCTCGCTTAGCATGCGAGAGGTACAGGGATCGATACCCTGCTTCTCCAGGCGTGTGTAGTATAGTGGTCAGTACCTCACCTTGTGGCGGTGAAATCCCTGGTTCGAATCCGGGCACGCGCACTCTTATGCTTATTTTGGTGTTCTTCTTGTATTGGCCACTGGGCAGTCCACATCACCGCCGCGCTGCTGACACACGGACTGTGCAACTATTCAGCATCTGCTGCGGATTGGGTTCGGTGTCATCTCCATGAACGAACTCGATCGCCGACCGCGTTGGCTGGGATGATACCGACGCGCTCGATGAGTTTTCATGTCGCTCCATTCAGCACGCGGAGTTGATACTGTGATCTTGGAAGAGTTCTGCTGCATGCGAGACGCTTTTCACTATCAACTCGTCGTGAATAGGCTTTTTAGTTGTCGCTACTGTCATTTCTGCGGCTCACTTGCTGGTTGGTGGACCAAGATTGATGCCGTCTCTACCCACGCTGACTAAAGTTTTGGCAAACGAGCAGCTCACAAACGAGCGGTACAAGCTACGGTAGGCTTGATAGGCGGTAATAAGGACAAACACACCATACAATACTTTGTGCTTGGCGAGATTGCTTGCATATGGATCCTGAGGCGTGGGGCATGCAGAGAAGATACGGGACGGAAGCGGGATGAGTGTGGTACATGGTGGAGAGCGTGGCGATGCGTGAGTCGTCCGTAATGAGAATGTGTTGTGGGCATTGGAGTGAGCGTGGTATCTGGGGATGTAGCTCAAATGGTAGAGCGCTCGCTTAGCATGCGAGAGGTACAGGGATCGATACCCTGCTTCTCCAGGCGTGTGTAGTATAGTGGTCAGTACCTCACCTTGTGGCGGTGAAATCCCTGGTTCGAATCCGGGCACGCGCACTCTTATGCTTATTTTGGTGTTCTTCTTGTATTGGCCACTGGGCAGTCCACATCACCGCCGCGCTGCTGACACACGGACTGTGCAACTATTCAGCATCTGCTGCGGATTGGGTTCGGTGTCAGCTCCATGAACGAACTCGATCGCCGACCGCGTTGGCTGGGATGATACCGACGCGCTCGATGAGTTTTCATGTCGCTCCATTCAGCACGCGGAGTTGATACTGTGATCTTGGAAGAGTTCTGCTGCATGCGAGACGCTTTTCACTATCAACTCGTCGTGAATAGGCTTTTTAGTTGTCGCTACTGTCATTTCTGCGGCTCACTTGCTGGTTGGTGGACCAAGATTGATGCCGTCTCTACCCACGCTGACTAAAGTTTTGGCAAACGAGCAGCTCACAAACGAGCGGTACAAGCTACGGTAGGCTTGATAGGCGGTAATAAGGACAAACACACCATACAATACTTTGTGCTTGGCGAGATTGCTTGCATATGGATCCTGAGGCGTGGGGCATGCAGAGAAGATACGGGACGGAAGCGGGATGAGTGTGGTACATGGTGGAGAGCGTGGCGATGCGTGAGTCGTCCGTAATGAGAATGTGTTGTGGGCATTGGAGTGAGCGTGGTATCTGGGGATGTAGCTCAAATGGTAGAGCGCTCGCTTAGCATGCGAGAAGTACAGGGATCGATACCCTGCTTCTCCAGGCGTGTGTAGTATAGTGGTCAGTACCTCACCTTGTGGCGGTGAAATCCCTGGTTCGAATCCGGGCACGCGCACTCTTATGCTTATTTTGGTGTTCTTCTTGTATTGGCCACTGGGCAGTCCACATCACCGCCGCGCTGCTGACACACGGACTGTGCAACTATTCAGCATCTGCTGCGGATTGGGTTCGGTGTCAGCTCCATGAACGAACTCGATCGCCGACCGCGTTGGCTGGGATGATACCGACGCGCTCGATGAGTTTTCATGTCGCTCCATTCAGCACGCGGAGTTGATACTGTGATCTTGGAAGAGTTCTGCTGCATGCGAGACGCTTTTCACTATCAACTCGTCGTGAATAGGCTTTTTAGTTGTCGCTACTGTCATTTCTGCGGCTCACTTGCTGGTTGGTGGACCAAGATTGATGCCGTCTCTACCCACGCTGACTAAAGTTTTGGCAAACGAGCAGCTCACAAACGAGCGGTACAAGCTACGGTAGGCTTGATAGGCGGTAATAAGGACAAACACACCATACAATACTTTGTGCTTGGCGAGATTGCTTGCATATGGATCCGGAGGCGTGGGGCATGCAGAGAAGATACGGGACGGAAGCGGGATGAGTGTGGTACATGGTGGAGAGCGTGGCGATGCGTGAGTCGTCCGTAATGAGAATGTGTTGTGGGCATTGGAGTGAGCGTGGTATCTGGGGATGTAGCTCAAATGGTAGAGCGCTCGCTTAGCATGCGAGAGGTACAGGGATCGATACCCTGCTTCTCCAGGCGTGTGTAGTATAGTGGTCAGTACCTCACCTTGTGGCGGTGAAATCCCTGGTTCGAATCCGGGCACGCGCACTCTTATGCTTATTTTGGTGTTCTTCTTGTATTGGCCACTGGGCAGTCCACATCACCGCCGCGCTGCTGACACACGGACTGTGCAACTATTCAGCATCTGCTGCGGATTGGGTTCGGTGTCATCTCCATGAACGAACTCGATCGCCGACCGCGTTGGCTGGGATGATACCGACGCGCTCGATGAGTTTTCGTGTCGCTCCATTCAGCACGCGGAGTTGATACTGTGATCTTGGAAGAGTTCTGCTGCATGCGAGACGCTTTTCACTATCAACTCGTCGTGAATAGGCTTTTTAGTTGTCGCTACTGTCATTTCTGCGGCTCACTTGCTGGTTGGTGGACCAAGATTGATGCCGTCTCTACCCACGCTGACTAAAGTTTTGGCAAACGAGCAGCTCACAAACGAGCGGTACAAGCTACGGTAGGCTTGATAGGCGGTAATAAGGACAAACACACCATACAATACTTTGTGCTTGGCGAGATTGCTTGCATATGGATCCGGAGGCGTGGGGCATGCAGAGAAGATACGGGACGGAAGCGGGATGAGTGTGGTACATGGTGGAGAGCGTGGCGATGCGTGAGTCGTCCGTAATGAGAATGTGTTGTGGGCATTGGAGTGAGCGTGGTATCTGGGGATGTAGCTCAGTTGAAAGGTTGTCTATATTACTAGAATTTAGACGAAGTGACTACTCAATCTACCTAGCTATGTATAGAAACTACTGCTGTTTTTCTAATAAATATACTGTACAGTTGCTATGTTTCATGTTTCTTGGGAATAGCGTGCAAGTTGTTTCTTGCGTGATGTGCGAGTGTGGATGATTCCGATGTGTGTGAATAGACGCAGGAGCAGTGGCTACTGTTGGAGGTGACGGACTGGGAACATGGCGGGGTGCGCCGTTGCAAAATCTCCAAAAGGCGGATACTTCCTCATCTTGATAAGCGCCTTCTCCAGTGATGCGCTCTCATCGTCATCGTAGCGCCTCCTCAGGTTGTGCCGAAAGTGCGCGCTGGCTGTGGTGAAGATGACCATCGTTGCTGATGTCGTCGGTGTGGGCTGTCTTCCGTCGAACAGACACCGATTGCGGTCGGACCAGATGAAGTGGAGTGTCACCGCGCGGAGCGTGTGCCATACATCTCCGATGATGTCTTCACACTCCTTCCATTCGTCTCGCACGACTGGTTTCCTTGCTGTCGCTATCATGACCCATGTCAGTTGAGATCGGACGAACGGCGCCATGATGTTCCCAAAGTGTTCCCACAGTCTTGTCGCGAGTGAACATTCGAAGAACAAGTGCTGCTCTGTCTCGACTGCGTCGCACCTGTCTCGGATGCAGTATATGATGCGTGGGTTCGACTGCTGCAGGAACCAGAACCGCGATCGAACCGGTAGGAGTCGAAACGCGAGGCGGAACTGCAGATCTTCGAACACAGGGAGCAGGATCTTGCGCAGGTGCTTGCTGAACTTGACGTACGCTTTGATCTGCTCGTCGCCAACTCGCTGCGAGTGCACAGTCATCGGATGTGGCTTCGTCGGTGGTTTTGGCGTCCACACCACACGCAGCAGCGCAGATCTCGGGATCGCTGGGATCAAGCACACCTTCGCGTCGCTATTGCAACCCAGATGGGGAAGAAGTCGCCGTGCACTGCTCGAAGCCTGCAGAACAAGCTGCGTCGCGCCAAGTCGCTCGACGATCTGAGTCGCTTCCTTGTACAACACTCGCAGCCACTTTGCCTGTTGTCCAGGGGAGACAGATGCAAGCGTGAAGTCAAGGTGGCGCTGGACGAAATCTTGCTGCGACGGCCAAGCACAGCTTTCACGCATGAAGTCAACGAGCGACCGCACACCAAAGACTCGTGACACGTGCAGCCGGAAACTCCGCTGTGGCTCGACCACCATCCCAATGCACCGCCGATGCGCCACGCAGGTGTGAGTCCGCGGAGTCTGCTCGAAATGAAGCTCTGCATCCGAATGGAACCAGATCGGCTGTCGGAGACCGTACCAAGCGCGCTCCTCAAAAGGAAGGTCTTGCCACGTGACTTCCCACCGGATCTTGTACCACCACGTCCACGTCGCTCTCCACCAGGTTGAAGTCAGTCTCCACTTGATCATGTCGCCATGTCGGAGTGGAGAGACCACGAGGAAGTCGAGTGCGTTGTAGCCACCGGTGCGAGGAAGAACCAGTTGGAGCAACTCACAGCTCGCTGTCGTCCAGTTCCGCGCTTCCGTCACTCTCGCAGCCCGTATGAACTGCAGAAGCAGCTGAAGACGCTGGCGCTTGAGATGTGCTTCCAGGCTTGGGATTCCCAAACCACCTTCACTCCGTCGCTGATACAGGAACTCGCTTGGGATCAGCTGGATGTACGACGCGTCTCGGTCGTGCTTTCGACTCAGCACGAACCGATTCAGCATCGACTGCCATCGCTTCACGACTGTTGCTGGGATTGACACATGTTGTGTGTAGTGCCACAAGCGGGAGAGCACCATCGTTTGAGCGACCAGAAGTCGCCCACGAAGCGTCCTTGCGCGCCGGTACCACATCTTGAAGCCGTCGTAGAAGCGCTGCTCGAGGAACTCCACGAGGTCGTCATCCACCGACGACTGCCCAAACGGGATGCCAAGGTACTTCACCGTCTCCGCACGACCCAGCACTTGCACTCCGGGGAGCGAAGGGCAGGTCTGGTTCCGATTTAGTGCTAGCAGCGTCGACTTGGACAGATTGAGCTTCGCGCCAGAGCCTTTGCAGTACTCATCCACGGTGTCAAGCTGCGCCTGCAAGTTCGGTATCGAGCTCGCAAGCAGAGTTGAGTCGTCCGCGAAGAACGTGCTCGTCGTCGTGTGGTCTGCATTCAGACACACTCCGTACTCTTCGTGCGTACGCAGCATGTTGCCGAGCGGCTCGATGGTCAAGACGAAGAGCAGCGCAGACAACGGATCGCCTTGCTTCACTCCTCGTGTCGGAAACAGCGCAGGCTGGATGTTCTGGTTGATGAGAAGATGCGCTTGGGGGTCGGTGTACAGCAGCTTGATCCACTGAGCAAACTCTGAACCGAACCTCATTCGCTCGAGCAGCCGGAACATGTAGTCCCAGTTCACTCGATCGAACGCCTTCTGGAAGTCCAAGAACATCGCGTACGCTTCTTCATCGCGACTCGTTGTCAAGTCTTGGAGGTCCGCGAGGAACCGCACATGGTGGTGAATTGAGCGACCCTTGACGAAGCCCTTCTGGTCGGGATGGATCAAGTCGGCGATCACTTGCTGGAGTCGATACGTCAGAGCCTTGGACAGCACCTTCACATCGACTTGCACCAGTGCGATGGGTCGGTAGTTGCCAGGCTCTGCTCTCGAACCCTTCTTGTGCAGAAGCACGACTGCAGACTTGCGCTGAGACGGGAGCAGCACGCCACGCTTGAGACGTTCGTTGAACACGATGCTCAAGCACTCTCCGAACACGTCCGGAGCCACTTGGTAGAAACCAGCGGTCAATCCGTCCATGCCGGGTGCTGACGACGCTTTCATGTGTCGGATCGCGCTCGCAAGGTCCGAAGAAGTGACCGGTGCGTCCAAGATCGCACGGTCAGTCTCCGTGACGAAGCAGACAATCGAGTCGAGAAGCTTGCGCTGCATGCCATCGTCGGGTGGAGGAGCTCTCCCTGTCGGACTGTTGGGGTCTCCCATCTCGGACCCCCAGTGCTCCAGGAAGCGGAGAGAGATCTCGTGAGGGTTCGTCGAGACACTTCCACCCGGTGTCATCACCTCTTCGATCGAGACTCGTCTCAAGCTCGTGTCCAGCGGACGGAAGAAGTGCTTGGTCGATTTCTCGGAGTTGGCGGCTTGGAAGTCGAATGCAGTGTCTTGGTTGTATTGGCTCGTCCGCGTGACCGTCTCCTTATAGTTCCTCATGGCTTCGTCGAAGTGGTCTCGATTCGAATCGCTTCCTGCTGTGCGATACCTTGCCGCAGCTTGATCCAACTGCACGCGAGCTTCTTCGACAGCTTGAGAGTCTTGCATCCGGAGCTTCTTCTGCACGTCTTGGAGTTGGGTCTTGATGCTCGCCTTCCATTCCTCCCAGATCCTGCCTGGGTTGGACGTGGTGCGTAGCTTGTCTCGGACCAGCTCGGCTTCTTTCTCGATCGCAGACACCACCACTGGGTATTCCAGCAGATAGCGGGGGAACTTCCAGTACCCTCGTCCATGCAGCTGCGAGCCAGACCTGAAACTCACACTGTGAGCAAGGTGGTCTCCAGCATGCATCGGCAGGAAGTACTTGGAGGTGTCGTAGAAGCGGTCGTAGAAAGACTCTGACAGCAAGATGTAGTCCAGCCGATTCTTCCGAGGAAGAGGACCAGTGAACACACGCTTGGTGTCGAAGTGGATCCGCCATGCATCGACGACACCCAGCTTCGCCAACCATTCGAGGCAACTGGACCGGCTGGGATCGTAGCGCAAGTCGGGGTTGGAAGAATCAAGTCTCGGGTCCAGGGGAGTGTTGAGATCGCCCAACACAAAATGCGTCGCTTGATCTTCGAACTCCTCGGTTGCCAAGCTCGAGAAGAATTGTTGCTTTTCTTGGCGGTCCACAGGCGCATACACGTTATGAATGTAGATGGGAGCACTCTCAACCATTACTTTCACGACGAGGTAGCGTCCGGGAACCGACAGACTTGGAAATTCAACAGCCGAGTCGAAGCCAGGGAAGTCAGAGCGGAGCACAGTCAACACTCCATTGCTCCGTCCTCGCGTGGGTCGATGCAGCTGTGAGTTGGGGTCGTCCACGAAGACCTTGTGCTTGAAGCTCGAGTCGAGGTGGAACTTGAAATTGGAAAGATGGGTGCTGTCGCCGAACTTGGTTTCTTGGACGCACGCCATTGAGTACTTGGAGAGCATGCTCTAGATAAATAGGTGGCCATTCTTCTTGATGCCATTAGTGTTCACAGTCAGAACACTGATGTTACTCCACGTCGGTTGTGACGTCGAGGAAGGTTTAGCAACGAGTGGCCAATCCGCCCGCTACCATCGCAACTCCACCTTCAACGACTTGAAGCTGCAACACCGAAGCGTCTTCTTTGTAGAACCCGTCAAGCTTCTGAAGCGACTCGAGGTCGTCCAGAAGGTGACCTTGCCACTGCACTTCACTCCACTGCTGCATACAGTGCGCACCGAGCTCGGACCGCAAGAGACGAAGGAGGGTGTTCACGTGGAGAAGTCGCGTGTTGTGTGCTGGGATCCACTCGACGGGCTGACCCGTGAGGTACTGGATCCAGTGGTCGTTGTTGAAGATCGTCGGCGCGATCGACATGAGCATGAGCTCGAACATGCCCAAAGCCTTGGACGAGCGAGACAGCTCCTTGATCGAGTCGGACGACGTCCACCACTTCGCACACGTCTTGAAAATGTCGCTACGCTTCGACGGAACTGCCGATCCCATCAGCTTCTTCCACTTCGTGCTGAACGTGGTGTCTTCATTGGGCTGCGTCGCACAGAACACGCGGTTGATCGCGTGAAGTTGCGCCAGTTCTGCGATCTCGTGTCCGCTTCCAGCCATCTTCAACGCCAATGCGCTGTTGAAGGCGAGCGGACACTCGACCGCTTTCTTCGTGATGTGGTCAGGATTCGTGGCGTTCTCGAGCAGCTTGCACACGCCGTCGACCTTCTTGTCCGCTTTCGCAAGACAGTCAGGGAGGGTGTTGAGAAGCGCCGTGTTCTCGTCGTTGATCATCGCCTCGGTCACTTCGAGGACCGGCGACGCCTTTGCTGCTTTCTTGATCTTCGTGTGGTGCTTCTCGACGAAGAAAGCAGACTCGGTCGAGGTCTTCAATTCGTCGGGACGCTTCACATCCGCAGGGACAACCTGATAGCGGACTCCATACTGTTTGTCAGCAGTCAAGTTCTTCGATTCGAACTTGACCTCCATCGACTGGAGCGCTTGAAAGTAGTTGGAGGTGGCGATGCCATTCAAGGGCTGCGTGGACTGCTTCACCAACATGTTGGAGAAGTCGATCGCGTTGCGGCCGCGTTTCTTCTTGTTGGACGCATCGATGAAGCCATCGCTGGCTCCGGTGGTCAACAACAGCTTCGGCTTGGCTGTAGCTTTCGGACTCCCTGGGGGAGTGATCTTGCCGTTGGATCCGTTGAACGTCGAGATCGAGAGCGCATCCGAGTTGCTTCCTTGAAGCTTGGTGAGCTGATTGGCAGCGGGTGGCTTGCCATGCTGAGCTCCTTTCTGGAGCTGACCTTCCCGTTTTTTCGCGTCCTCGACTGCCCTCTGCAGCGAGGTTTGTTTGGGCATCGGCTTGGGCTTCGCATTCGCATTCGCATTCGCATTCGCAGCTTGCGCGTACGTCTTCGGTTGTTGGTATTGCTGGTGTTGTTGCTGCTGCTGGCGATCTGGCTCGGACGCAGGCTCAGGTGGCGGAAAGACGCTATCTTGCGTGCCCAGATCGATTCCGTGGTGCGAGCGATAGCCAAATGGCATTCGCTCTGAGCTGAACGGCGCATTTTTCCCGTGAGCAGGATGAAGCTTGTTGTCGAAGACCAGCTGATCACACACACAGTTGTTGATGATCAAAGCTGGAGGGCACGATCTCGACAGGAAGTACACCCGCCATGTCGCAGACGTGACTCCAGTCGGCATGTTCACTTCACGGAAGGTGTCGTATACCGGCTTGCATCCAAGAAGGAACAGTCGGTGCAGGATCATATCCGTATCCATGTCGCAGTCTACATTGGAAATATCCAAGTAGTACTTGTCGCCAAGGATGTCGAACTCCTTGAAGGTGAACACACCTCCAAGGATATTCACCTTGGTGCGCTCCAAGCGCACACAGGCTTCTTTCGACTTGACCTTGACGCGCAAGTTGCCTCCCGGCATCTTGGAAATCTGGCCAATCTCGAATTGCTTGTACAGCTCTTCGAGCTCACTGTTTCCATGATCCGGACCGGCAAGCGACGCCAGTATCTTGTGGACGGAAGTCTTCGCAAGCGCTCTACCAGTCTCGATCACCATGTCAAACTTGGCTCTCGGTAGCTGATAGGGACGCGCTTGTTCCATTCTTGAAGCGATGAGCGACCAGTCGTGACCAGCAGCATACTGGCGCTCAATCGCCTCGATGTCCACAGCAAGAGGCTTCGGGGTCTCGACGCGCTTGCGGGCTGCTTCGATCACAGCTCGGTCGCGTCGGAGGTGTTCGTGCTGCCGGAGCAGCTCGGCCATGGTCGGACGTGTGTCTTCGGCTGGCGCTTCCACAGTACCTCCTTCCACCATGACGACATCCCCATCGTCAGTGGTGGTGTCAGGCGGATTCTCGGTTAAAGTACCACCTGGGGTGGTCGCTTCATCCAGTCCTGGAAGTCCATCCGAAGATGGGTTGAAGCTGGAATTTTCTCCAGTTTCGAAATCACTTCCCAAATGTTTGCAAGTTGAACTTGCAGTTGGGGTGGGTTCGGAACCGGATCCCAATTTTGGTCGACTTGCACTTGCACTTGCACTTGCACTTGGACTTGAACTTGAACTTGGGGTGGGTTGAAAACCAGATCCCAAATTTTCGCGCGTTGAACTTGAACTTGCACTTGAACCTGGGGTGGGTTCAGAGTCTTGCGACACCGAACCGTTCCCTCCCGTTCCACGAATCCACGCTTCTGATTGGTCAGAGCCATGGGTTGAGGACGACGGGGGAACAGACGAGGCAGGCTTCTCACTGGATTCTTTCCCGGAACCATGATGACGAGCGCCATTGGCTGGGTTGGCAGCTGTGGCCGAGGTTGGATTCGTGGGAGCGAACATAGCGGAAAAGCTTGGACAGAGGGGGCGGCGGGAGCGGCGGGCGAGAGAGGGTTCTTCTGAAGAGTCGACTTGTGGGGTAGCCGGCAAATTGAGAAGTGGGGATGTAGCTCAAATGGTAGAGCGCTCGCATAGCATGCGAGAGGTACAGGGATCGATACCCTGCTTCTCCAGGCGTGTGTAGTATAGTGGTCAGTACCTCACCTTGTGGCGGTGAAATCCCTGGTTCGAATCCGGGCACGCGCACTCTTATGCTTATTTTGGTGTTCTTCTTGTATTGGCCACTGGGCAGTCCACATCACCGCCGCGCTGCTGACACACGGAATGTGCAACTATTCAGCATCTGCTGCGGATTGGGTTCGGTGTCATCTCCATGAACGAACTCGATCGCCGACCGCGTTGGCTGGGATGATACCGACGCGCTCGATGAGTTTTCGTGTCGCTCCATTCAGCACGCGGAGTTGATACTGTGATCTTGGAAGAGTTCTGCTGCATGCGAGACGCTTTTCACTATCAACTCGTCGTGAATAGGCTTTTTAGTTGTCGCTACTGTCATTTCTGCGGCTCACTTGCTGGTTGGTGGACCAAGATTGATGCCGTTTCCACCCACGTTGACTAAAGTTTTGGCAAACGAGCAGCTCACAAACGAGCGGTACAAGCTACGGTAGGCTTGATAGGCGGTAATAAGGACAAACACACCATACAATACTTTGTGCTTGGCGAGATTGCTTGCATATGGATCCGGAGGCGTGGGGCATGCAGAGAAGATACGGGACGGAAGCGGGATGAGTGTGGTACATGGTGGAGAGCGTGGCGATGCGTGAGTCGTCCGTAATGAGAATGTGTTGTGGGCATTGGAGTGAGCGTGGTATCTGGGGATGTAGCTCAAATGGTAGAGCGCTCGCTTAGCATGCGAGAGGTACAGGGATCGATACCCTGCTTCTCCAGGCGTGTGTAGTATAGTGGTCAGTACCTCACCTTGTGGCGGTGAAATCCCTGGTTCGAATCCGGGCACGCGCACTCTTATGCTTATTTTGGTGTTCTTCTTGTATTGGCCACTGGGCAGTCCACATCACCGCCGCGCTGCTGACACACGGACTGTGCAACTATTCAGCATCTGCTGCGGATTGGGTTCGGTGTCATCTCCATGAACGAACTCGATCGCCGACCGCGTTGGCTGGGATGATACCGACGCGCTCGATGAGTTTTCGTGTCGCTCCATTCAGCACGCGGAGTTGATACTGTGATCTTGGAAGAGTTCTGCTGCATGCGAGACGCTTTTCACTATCAACTCGTCGTGAATAGGCTTTTTAGTTGTCGCTACTGTCATTTCTGCGGCTCACTTGCTGGTTGGTGGACCAAGATTGATGCCGTCTCTACCCACGCTGACTAAAGTTTTGGCAAACGAGCAGCTCACAAACGAGCGGTACAAGCTACGGTAGGCTTGATAGGCGGTAATAAGGACAAACACACCATACAATACTTTGTGCTTGGCGAGATTGCTTGCATATGGATCCTGAGGCGTGGGGCATGCAGAGAAGATACGGGACGGAAGCGGGATGAGTGTGGTACATGGTGGAGAGCGTGGAGATGCGTGAGTCGTCCGTAATGAAATGTGTTGTGGGCATTGGAGTGAGCGTGGTATCTGGGGATGTAGCTCAAATGGTAGAGCGCTCGCTTAGCATGCGAGAGGTACAGGGATCGATACCCTGCTTCTCCAGGCGTGTGTAGTATAGTGGTCAGTACCTCACCTTGTGGCGGTGAAATCCCTGGTTCGAATCCGGGCACGCGCACTCTTATGCTTATTTTGGTGTTCTTCGTGTATTGGCCACTGGGCAGTCCACATCACCGCCGCGCTGCTGACACACGGAATGTGCAACTATTCAGCATCTGCTGCGGATTGGGTTCGGTGTCATCTCCATGAACGAACTCGATCGCCGACCGCGTTGGCTGGGATGATACCGACGCGCTCAATGAGTTTTCATGTCGCTTCATTCAGCACACGGAGTTGATACTGTGATCTTGGAAGAGTTCGGCTGCATGCGAGACGCTTTTCACTATCAACTCGTCGTGAATAGGCTTTTTAGTTGTCGCTACTGTCATTTCTGCGGCACAGTTGCTGGTTTGCAGATTACGATTGAAACCTTTTTTAAAACTTATGTAGAACCCTCGGGCTCGACTCAGGGAGGGACCAACGTGTTAGTTTGGCGCTAGTTTTTTTAAAAGGAGATTGATGATAAAATAGAAGTCAAATATTTAGGAGGCGTAATGCTAGCCGACAATGTTACCAATTTATCATCTTTCATTTGTTTACACTTCAATTTTTCCAACGTCAATTGGGGCAGGAAAGCAGCGAACTTCCTAAGGCGGATTTGTAGACCAGGGGACCAGAACAACCACGCCAGCATTAAATGCCGAGTAAGGTTCTCAATTGATCGTCTAACAAACGACGTATAACAAAGGCCTAGTATTCGCAATAACTCCAGCTCTTTCTTATCTACTAGGCAATGAATAACCTCATTCGGCTTCAATGTCCGACTCGTGAAAACCACTGGCATATATACCCCTCGTATTTTTGTATCAGCGATGTTGAGATGGCCTACTAACTGACATATACGATCATGGCCAGTTCTCGACCAGGTTCGAAATGGCGGAGGATTGGGGTGGTAGCGGGCTTATTCTATACGTACAACTGCACCCGAGATCATCGGTCTTCCTCCTGGTCACCTTCCTGGTTGTCCCCAGTCCCGCTCGTTCTGCGTCTGAATACTTGATAATTCATTTCCCTTAGATCATACAAGATCGACGCATAGATCGCGTAGTCTTCTAAGGAACGACTGTAGTAATTGAGACTCCCAAGAAACGACTGCATATCCTTTTAGGTACTGAGAAACGGTAGATCCACCAAGGACTGGAGTCCTTTAGGGTGGGCCTCCAACCCTTTCACAGATACTTGATGGCCAAGATAATTTACCTTTTGAGAACCTCATGAGCCTTTGACCGCGCTAATTGATATAGTCACTTATCACAAACATTCAAAAGTCGTTTTACTTTTCCTCATAAGTCATTCTCTGACAGAGAGTCACAAAAATGTCATCGATATAAGACCGGCGTCCCAATATGGTTTCGTACACCTCTGGTTGAACTTTTTCGAACAGGTCCTCCCGTTTCCAAGCGTTGACCCTGCGGAATTCGTGAGAAATCCAAATAAAGCATTATCCAACAATCTATGGTACATCTGCGGCGCATTCTTCAGTCCAATGGCATACTTTTCCACTCAAATAATCCCAGCGAAGTTACAAAGGCCGAAATCAATCGAGCTCGTTCATGCATTCTGACTACATAAAAACCGCTAGCCATATCCAGTGAGCAATACCACATGGCCTTGTCGATTAACAATTCATTAAAAAAGGCAAGGGTAAACCATGAGTTGTGTCATCTCGCTCATCATCCGGTAATCAATGCACAGCCTTACATTCACTCCATTTGTCTTGACAACGATTACAATCGAACTGGCCCATGGGGAGGTTAAATGCTGGATTATCTTGGATGACTCGATGTCTTTAGTAGGTCCGCCAGCTTCTCCCTAAATTGGGATGTAATTTCAGTACGAGCTAGGCAATAGGTCGTGCATTTCCCAAATTAGTGTCGCACACCGCTACTCGGGCCTCTGGTGGTGATGCTTTACCTTTCCTTATCAGCAAATGTTGTTTCTGCCAGATAATCTGGCAAAGACGGTCCACCTATTCCTTTGTAGTATCACCAGGGTCTGGCATCTGGATGTCTTTAAAGTTACTTCGTCCGTGAATGGGGTGACCTCAGGGATAATCGACCAGTTTTTGTCTATATCTTTGCCACATAAGTCTCCACTCTCGTAAACAAAGACCTCATCATGAGAAGTATTTGCCCCGACTCTATCATCTGCTGGTCCATCTCCGATTGGGAATCTTCCATCTCGATCTGTCACCTCTTGAGGCTTCTCTATTCACGTTGTTCCTGCTGGTCGGTTTTCATCAAAATTGTCTTTCCTTGCCTCCTAGTCAGATGGTGCTGGCTCGAAGTCCCTCAGATAAACACCATTTACTGTTCTCAACACTGGGTTTTGGGTCCCTGTTCGTAACAACATAGTTTCTGGAGTGTTGAGTTAAGGTCTCTCGACCATTGAGCGATCCGTTTGCCCATCCGTCTCTGGATGGGCCGCTGTAGCCATAATCAACCGCGTGCCTGATAGCCAGAATAATTCGACCCAAAAAGCCGAAGTGAAACGTAGGTCACGGTCCGAAACAATAGATTCTGGCAAGCCGTTATGCTTGAAGATAAGGTCAATGAAGATCTTTGCTGTCGTCTCCGCCGTAATTTGGGCGGGGACAGGGACAAACTGCTTCATTTTGCTGAATCGATCTACTAACACCAATACGCCCGTGCTCTTCTGTTCATCCGGTTAAATTTCAAAGATACAATCCATGCTGACTGAACGCCAGGCTTCCGTAGCAATCGGAAGCTGAAGCAATGGGTCTTGTGAAGACTTCGCGGGCTTAATACGCTGACAAGCCTCACAGGAGCGTACCCAATTTGGATGTACTTATACATTCGCGGCCAAAAATATACGCGAGAATTAGCCGCAAACGTCTTTTGGCGACCCAGGTGTCCGCCAGCTGGGATGTCGTGACACTCATTAATTAATCGGGCTCGAATTTCGTCATCAGCAGGGATGACGACACGCGGGGAATCAAAGACGTCCATCGTGTACGTCAGCAACGGACCGTCAAGCGCGTAACGCTTGATGTTGCCGCGTGTTGGTTTCTCACTTCGCGAATGAATTTAGCTCGGGTCCCTGAGATAATTGTTGATTCTCGCATAGAAGGTATCATTATCGTAGGATTCAGCGATCTGAGCTAGTATCCACAGCACGGGGGTCGAAATCATTGCATTTAGCCCCAGCTCAATACAACACACACAAATATCTTCGTCGTCATCAAAATTCTCTGATTGATGACCCATGTCGCGCCAAGGATCGTAATTAGGATGACGAGAAAGCGCTTCAGCGAGAATGTTATTCTTGCCAGGCTTGTAATGCACCACAAAATTATACTCGTCAAAAAATGACAGCCACCGTGCCATACGCTGGGACAAGTGAGGACTCTTGACGGCGGTACGCAATGATGCGTGATCTGTGTAGATAGAAAACATCTTCTCGCCGAGAAAATATACTCTGAACTTGATTAGCGCGTAACGCATAGCCAAAAAGTTCCTTGTCGTGTACCGGATAATTTTTCTCGGCAGGTTTCATCTGTCGTGATTGAAAACTCACGACGCGCTCTCGACCCTCGTCATCAAATTGCATGAGGGCACATCCTATAGCGAAATTGCTCGCGTCACATACGACGTGGAATGGCTTGGAGTCATCAGGTAGCATCAGCACTGGCGTTTCGGACAAGCTCTTCTTTACGGAGTCGAAGGAAGATTGATGTTCTGCCGTCCATAACCATACTGCATCTTTCTTGAGCAAAGTCGATAATTGCTGAATTGGCTCAGCATAGTAATTCGTATACTTATACAAGTAATTCTCCATACCGAGCCATTGACGTAATTCAGTTTGGTTCCTGGGCGTTGGCCAGGAACAGATCGATGAGATCTTCTCAGGATCAGCGACGACACCTTCCTTGCTGACGTAACAACCGAGTACTGGAATCTCGGGAGCGCAGAAGACACATCTATTCAAATTCGCATACAATTTATTCTCGCGCATAACTTGAAACACCTGCTTCAAGTGTCGATGGTGTACCTCCGTAGCGCTGAGCTTTTGCTCAGCGCGGCTGTGAACAAAAGTATCATCAAAGTAGCTCGATGCAAAATCGCGAAGTGGACGAAATACTTGTATCACCATCTAATTGAACTTAGCTGGAGCATTCTTAAGGCCTTGTGGCATGACTAGCCACTCCCAAAGCATCCAGCTTGAGGTGAACGTAGTAAACGGAATGTCACTGTCTTTCATGAGGAACTGATAGAGGCCGTCTGTCAGATCTATGGCACTGTAGATCTCGGTCCACCCAATACCATGTATTTTCGAGGAATAGGCATTTGAGCCGGGTTCGTGGCGTCATTCAGGCTTTTTGAAAGCGTGCACAATGCGCCAGCCGCCGGTGGCTTTCTTCACACAGAATGTCGGGCGAGATACTCTCGCGGACATGGGCAGCCTTACGGGGACCCGCAAAAAATTATCACTAGCGATGACTTAATTACGCGGTAAAGGCCACTGCCGTGTCACGCAATACTTCGGTCATGGCACGAGATCTATCTCGTGCTGCACTCCACAATACGCTAAAAGGTCAACTGGAATTTTCTCCGGGAAAATATCGGCGTACTCGCGGGCGATATCGTATACAGGGTTTCCCGAAGCACGAAGAGCATCTTAATACTGTGCATCAACGCGTTCTTCGCGCGCTATTTAGGATCGGCGCTCTTTGGGAGAGCCTCCATAACTTCTTCACTGGATGCTCAGCGGCTGAAACGACGCACACTTGTTCGATGTCGCCGGTCTTGCGGTCGTGAAGAAAATCTTTCCATGAGAGGTCTGACAGAAATGTGATCTCTGCAGCATTGCACGGTGGGATCGCTACCTCATTGTAGCGGCCACGTTGTGGAGATCTCTCCACGTATTTAAGCGCAATTACGGATCCGTCACTATGAAATCATCTGCATCAGCAATTTGATGCGATTGGCGTCGTCTCGGTGATCGGCGTGCTCCTTTCTTGCGTGTTCTCTTGCGTCTCGAGCCCCTGATCGAGACTGGCACGTTGCTATCACAAGGGGATGATGTACCCCCCCCCCTCTAGACGTGGGAGATCTGTATCCACCACGTCAGTCTCATGCGGATCCATAGTCCACCCATTCTCGTCAATTAAAGGCGGGAGCTCGTCTTCGACCGCCTCACTCGTTTGCGGAAGCCCCTGCTCGACCGCCTCGATATTGATAGGGAGACCTGCTCGTCCAATGTGCTTGTATGCGGGAGCCCCTGTTCGACCGCCTCGCTGATAATCGGGAACTCTTGTTAAACTGATGTATGTGTATGCGGGAACCGCTGTTCGACCACCTAGTTCTGTGGATCCATCACTGTAACGGAACATACTGCGCAAAATATTACTACCTATATAACCATGAAAATACATTGCACCCCCAAACGTTAAAAAAATAATCCAAATGAAATAAGAAAAGGCCAAGGACTTGGATCTACTAAATGATAAGGATTTTTTGAGTATTTTGTATATTTTGAGTAATTTTCTTAAAAAAAAATAGAATCATTGTTTAATTTATTGATATTAGAATCATTAGTTGTAGTTTCAATTTGTAACTTCTTTTGCACAGTGTGCCATCGCTCTCTCTGTGTTGACTCCTAGTCGTGACGAGTTCGTTCACGACCCTGACGTGAGGCCAATCGGATGAAGCGACAAACAAATGAGTAAACACTTCACTGACGTCATAACCGCTTCGTCGTTTGACGTACCGAGAGAGCCAATCTTTGCATAATTCATCTCGTACACCAAAGATTCGTCTTGACTCTGGAAACCATCGAAGGTGTACGGTAAAATTACTGTTTTCGCGGAACACGTTTTCGTTGTCCATCGGCAAATTTTAAAACGATGTCACCTGGACCTTTTTCGAACCGTGACAGTGGACGGGAGAAGGGACAAACAGGATGCACGAAAGAAGTTGTTGGAAGAGCCAGAATAAAGCAACGCTCGAAGTGGTCGCTTCACCTCCAGAAACAATGATACTGATAATAATCAGTCTCGAATAATCGCGCATATTGGTGGCATTGAAGGGGGTATTAATCACTTAGAGGCCCGAGCTGCCACCTGAGTACTCGGGGCTCCCTTTTTGCCAGTAGGGCGCCCCGCGCCTACTGGAATCGATCGTTTTTGGGGGAACAATTGGGGTCACATTATCTCCTCGTGTGACAGCTGTGTCCATAGTCACCGGCGTTGGTGCTCTACAAACAGCCGCGCGATGGACTGTCTTGCCACAATGTTAACACTTTATCGTGTTACGATTGCGAATGTCGCGGCCACGAGAGGAATCAATTGCATCTCAATTGCATCAATATTCATTGGCTCTGGGTTAGACGTTCGGGGATGTTGTGACGCTGCGTGCAGGTAAGACGACGCGACAGTGTAATTCTCACGAAGTGCGAGGGCAAATGACTCCTCGAGAAACTTTGATTCAGCCTGTGTGAGGCAGTAACGCGTCATGCCCTCCTGCATAGCGAAAGTAAAGACATGGACTTGTAAGGCCATGTCAATTGGCTGCGTGGTAATACGCGAAGCAAGATGTCGTGTCTTTTGTACGTAGTCACGCATCGACATGCTTGCCCTGTCTGAGTGAAAAGAAGTCTGCACAGCAGATATATTTATCTTGGGGGCTCGAAAGACAGTCATAAGTCACGCTGAATATCTTCCAGCGGAGAGAACGCCGACTCATCTACGACGAGCTTCCCGAGAGCCCATTCCTTGGCTTTGCCAACAAGCCGGGACAACAGAGAATTAGCCTTGGCCGTCGGAGCGTCGATCAATCTTGACGCAATCACAATATCCACCTTACAAAACCAACAATTAAGGGGAGGGACAATCCGGACCATCGCCGGAGTATGTTGACGTCTCCATCTTGATAGCGTCATGGTGCGAAGTGCGCGAGGGGGTCTATACTCGCCGATTCGCTTCGGCGAGCTCGCGCATCATAAAGTCTTGGATGGCGGCACGATGATCATCGGACATCGCTGTGCTCAGCAGCTACGTCGCGATAGTGTGACCAGAACACCGCCGCGAGGCGGTGTGGCGGAGTGGGTTCTCAAAAGTGTATGATGAGACCCCAAACCACTCACTGTGCCGGGACTGCCTACAGTCGGAGGGGGTACCCCGATGCCGCGCATGGACCTTCTCTCACCTTGTGTACCCGTCGGCTGGTGTGTTGCACTCTTCGGAAGAATTGATGAGGATGTAGACGTCTGCCTTGAGGAAGGTAGACCTGGGGGGGGCCTCGAGTGGATATGCTTCACTCGGTGGTCCGGCAGGTGGCCACTCGATCGACCTGTCGAGAGTGGGCTTAGAGCCAAATTCTTCAGGGAGCTTGTCGTCCCTGACCTTTTCCTTCTTTTTTCAGGGGTATTAACCACCTGAACTTTCCTTTGCTCCCGGGCCGTGAGGTAAGGGATACCGCTTACGATAGCGGGTCTTGGGGGGTGTTGCTACTCGAACGAGCTCACAGGCCAAATATATCCTGGAGCTCTATTCACACTTGAACTTAACCACAGAACTGTCTTCATCGGGGGTAAAAATGTATCCCTTCCCGGAACAGATGGTAGCTTAGAGCAAGTTGTTTTTTTGGTTGACGGAGTCGTGCCACGTGGGGTTTAGCTGCACTTGAGTCTAACCACACCCTGTCTTAAACGGGGGGAGGGGGGCTCAGATATATCCCTTCCCCGAACAGGCGTGTGGCCAGACTCGAGTTCCTTTACAGCGTGAAGAAGACTTGCCAAGTAGATCGCAAATTGAGTAGTATTTATATATAGTCCTATCCTTTTAAATCCCTTACCTTATCCTTTCCTGAATCTCTGATTCCTTGCGTCGATTGGTCTGATCCTTGTGTTAACTGGTCAGGAGTGGATGAACGACGCGAGACCCAGGCCGACCAATGAGGGACCGATTTTACCGACAAGGGGCTGAGGTCTACCTAGGTCAACCGATGAGGGACCGGATCGACCGATGAGGGACCGGATCGACCAATGAGGGACCGGGTCTACCAATGAGGGGCCGACGTCGTCCGAAGAGGGACCCAGGTCTACCGATGAGGGACCGGTCCTTTCAAAGGGGGCCATGGTCGACTCCCTTCGGTACCGGTTAAACGGTACCCTGGTAATGACCTCTCCTTTGTTTGTCTTTCACATTCTCAGCCAACGGTCGCTTTACTACGAGGTTCCTTATCTCTCCGGTCCCTTCTTTTTTGGTGCGTGGTCCCTTCTCCCTGGGCCACGACCCCTTGTCCCTTTATTCCAATTGGCCTCTATGTTCTTCACAATTTAAAAAGACACTTCACCACAGCGGTGTAGTGCCTGCCACTCATCCGAGGTGAGATGTGGGAAGTAAGAATGTTCCAATGAGACCGCTGGAGCCACCTAAGACTCGTCCATGTCATCTCAAATCTGGTCATTGGAAGGACTACGAAAGTTCTACCAGGTGTAACGGGATAAGGACCCGTTACCGTCTTACACTAAAAGGGTGTTGAGAAAGCGCTCTTAATCAACTCGTAAATATAACTCTGTTTTATTTTTGTTTTAGTTTAAATTCGCAGTAAGTGCGAATATGTTCCCTAGCTCATGGGAACCACTCAATATGGAAGTCAATTTATTATTGGCTAATTATTGGGTCTGGCGCCTTATTAATAAACCAATAATAAAAGTGACGCGCAGTATCCGCTAATCGGATACTGCCCTATGCCTACTTATGTAATTATGTATTATCCTGAAACTACGTATGTAATAGTTTAACCCCATTACAGCGAGAGAAGGTCCATACGCGGCATCGGGGTACCCCCTCCGACAGTCGGCAAGTCCGGCACAGTGAGTAGTTAGGAGTGTTATTATACAAACTAAAATCCACTCCATCACAATGGTGCGCGTGCCTAGATCTTTGGAAGACGCGTAATTTCACCGAGAGTTCCAAGAAGATTAAGATGTCTAGATATAGATTAAGTACAAGACTTAAAAGCCACTGGAAAAACGATCGCCATCTCTGTCTTGCCACCTATTGTCCTGCTATGGACGAACACATCGTCGAAGTAGCTCGGCGCGAAATCGCGCATCGGCCTTGACAGACGTGAAAACACATTTGATGAATGTGGCCTTAACCAACAAGTAGATTGTTGTGCGCCTTGCTCTCTCAACAGGTCAGCCTGTTATGAACCATGCCGCTGTAGAGTACTTGGCGATGGTTGCATGCTGCTCTTCTCCACTCAAGCGAGAAACATGGCACCGACAGCGGGGACGCCGAACGGTCGCAGCATACGCTGTATCATTTGCCATCGAGATTACACGAATGGCAGAAGTCATCACGCAACGCGTGATGACGTTTCACATCTGCTGGTTTCATAGCGAACGTGTCTGTGGTGAAGTGCTTGTTTTAAGATATAGAAACCCCAGAATCCAGTTGGATTCGGAGTATAAAACACCGTGTATCACCAGAGAGATAGGGGCCCCGTGGGGAAGCGACCGTTGGCGGTGAACAAATAGCAGGACCCACGAAAAAATGAGCATCAGGATACCGATTAATCGGTACTGAAGAGAGGCGAACATGGTCCCTTATTGGTCGACCCGATTCCTCGTTGTCAGACCTGGGTCCCTCGTCGGTCGACCTCGGCCCCTCGTTTGTCGACCTCGGCCCCTCGTCGGTAGACTCGTTCCCTCAATGGTCGACCCGGTCCCTCATCGGTAGATTTAGTTCCCTCGTCGGTACACCTGGTACCTCGTTGGTAGACCTGGGTGTCTCGTCGGTCGACCTCGGTCCTTTGTCGGTATACCCGGCTCTTCTTCGGTCGACCTCGATTTCTCATCGGTTGACCCGGTACCTCGTTGGTAGACCTGGGTCGCTCGTCGGTCGACTTCGGCCTTTCGGGATTCAGCCACTTCTGAACACTTAACACAAGGATCAGACCACTCGACGCAAGGAATCAGATATTCAGGAAAGGATAAGGTAAGGGATTTAAAAGGATAGGACTATATGTAAATACTACTCACTTTGCGATCTACGTTGCACGACTCCGTCAACCAAAAAAAACAACTTGCTCTAAGCTACCATCTGTTCCGGGAAGGGATACATTTTTACCCCCGATGAAGACAGTTCTGTGGTTAAGTTCAAGTGTGAATAGAGCTCCAGGATATATTTGGCCTGTGAGCTCGTTCGAGTAGCAACACCCCCCAAGACCCGCTATCGTAAGCGGTCTCCCTTACCTCACGGCCCGGGAGCAAAGGAAAGTTCAGGTGGTTAATACCCCTGAAAAAAGAAGGAAAAGGTCAGGGACGACAAGCTCCCTAAAGAATTTGGCTCTAAGCCCACTCTCGACAGGTCGATCGAGTGGCCACCTGCCGGACCACCGAGTGAAGCATATCCACTCGAGGCCCCCCCCCCAGGTCTACCTTCCTCAAGGCAGACGTCTACATCCTCATCAATTCTTCCGAAGAGTGCAACACACCAGCCGAAGGGTACACAAGGTGAGAGAAGGTCCATGCGCGGCATCGGGGTACCCCCTCCGACTGTAGGCAGTCCCGGCACAGTGAGTGGTTTGGGGTCTCATCATACAATTTTGAGAACCCACTTCACCACATGTCGTTGTGACCACGAAGTGCTACCAGGTGTAACATGGCATTCAATTACATATAGTCTACTTGCACTGATGCTAGTGCCACAATTATGTAATGGGGTTACCCCGTTACAGGAGCAGCTTACCAACAATAAATTTGGTTGTGCGCAATGTGTACAAGTCTTACGTGTATTTGTGTGTGACCAACGTACTAGTTCCCGCTTCGGAGGCCAGCAAAGCTCCATGGTAGATTCTTCTTCTCTTAGTGGACCTCGATCGCAATCCGTCTTATAGTAGACAACTGTAGCTCATTATTATATACAATTTCACTGTCAAATGTTTAAGAAGGCATTTGTGTCATTTTGTTGCATGTTAGGGGATCCAGTTGTCAGAAAAAAGGAAGATGGACTTTACAAACTCCAAATCATCATTATACCTGATCTTTGTAAGCTGTTTACAAACTCGCCGTGGCCTTCCAAAAAAGAAGTCTGGTTAAAAGAGAAGGCGGCGACCAAAGTATGAGTCGCGCGCGTGTGTATTGCGACGTAAATGAGACCCGTCCACGCGAGTACTGGGACTACGAGACACTGAATGTCGCCTGGGGGTACGTATCTCGTCTTTTTTTCTGCCCCTTCGTCCCTACTACTCTCTCGAAATCTTTCGCTTGAAGAAGGGAAGAGGTGCTTATTCCCACGCATTGAGCGATATGCAGCATCAATCGAATGAAGCGGTATCGTCTTTTCTCTCTATTATTTAGGGATGGCTCACCGACGTTATGTTGTGAATTACGCAGGGACCAAGACAACTACGAGGTGATCCGCAAGATTGGCCGAGGCAAATATAGTGAGGTATTTGAGGGCTACAATGTAGCCAGTAATTCCCGCTGCGTTATTAAGATTCTCAAGCCGGTCAAGAAGAAAAAGATTAAACGGTACGTATGCCTGGAGAGCTTATCAAGCGGACTTGGCTGCAGAAACTGACCATGTACTGTGTTGTTTATTTTCTTTGTTTCGTTATGGTCCTTGTAGTGAGATCAAGATTTTGCAGAACCTGTCGGGTGGCGTAAACATTATCCAGCTGCTAGATGTGGTACGCGACCCGCAGTCCAAGACCCCGAGTCTAGTAACCGAGTATGTTAACAACACGGACTTTAAGACACTGTACCCGACGCTGAGCGACTTCGATATCCGCTACTACTTGTTCGAGCTGCTGAAGGCATTGGACTACTGCCATGCAAACGGCATCATGCATCGCGATGTCAAGCCGCATAATGTCATGATTGACCACGAAAAACGACAACTGCGTCTGATTGATTGGGGTCTCGCTGAGTTCTACCACCCAGGCCGTGAATACAACGTGCGTGTGGCTAGTCGCTACTTTAAGGGACCCGAGCTATTAGTGGATATGCAGGAGTACGACTATTCGCTGGACATGTGGAGTCTGGGCTGTATGTTTGCGGCCATGATCTTCCGTAAGGAGCCATTTTTCCATGGCCATGACAATTGCGACCAGTTGGTAAAGATTGCCAAGGTGAAGGGTACGGATGAGCTATTTGACTACCTCACGACGTACGATCTGGAGCTCGACCCGCAGTACGACGGTATCCTGGGCACGCACACGAAGAAGCCGTGGGAGAAATTTGTCACACAAGACAATAAGCATTTGGTGTCCGCCGAGGCCATCGACTTCCTAGATGGTTTGCTGCGTTATGACCACCAAGAGCGTCTGACGGCAAAGGAGGCTATGCAGCACGCGTACTTTCAGCCTGTACGTGATGCAGCCGAACAGAAGCTGCGTGGTGGCGCGCATCATACCGACGAGATCACCAGCGTATCCGACTCAAGTGCGTAAAGTACTTGGCGAAGGTCATTCCCTCGTTCCAAGAGATGATGGGACGAAACGAGAAAACAAAGGCCAGCGTCATTGTGGAGGAGGTGCTGTATGAATTTCGAGCGATCATTGATAAAAGCCAGCCATTGATCTGCTTGCAAGACATGCTGCCGCCAGTGTGACGAGGAGAGAAGCAAGTGGGGAATAAATAACAGAGCGAGAGCACAGTACAAAGACATGCCACGCTCAGAAGCAAAAGCGCGGAGATTTGCCTGTGCGGACGACGAGACTGGCGAGGCAGGATGGATACGTTTTGCCTACTTTGAATTTTGGCGGCATGATAGGAGGTTAATAGCGTGAGTGCGGCGGTGTATACAAACCTTTTACTTTCATTCAAACGTTGCTTCTGGTTGCCCGCCGACCTTGTGCATTCTTCCACGTCTAGATCTTGGCAGATGGCTGCACGGTTTCGCATACGTCGTTCGCACCAGTGCCGGCATAATTTTGAGGTGCCGCGCTGTCTCCGATATCCATGCAAATCATCACCCGCACATCAAGAAGGTGAGCAAACATCACGTCTACCATTAACATCATTCACACCGTTGCACCGACTTTGCTTTATTGAATGGCACTAATATTGGCAGGTGTAGGTTTTGTGTCATACATAAATTAAAGCATCACATTAAAATACGACCACTGGCCACCGCTCACTTACTTAGGGAGTAAACCATCAAAGGACAAGGCTCTTAACCGCCTATTTACCCGTCACCACTTTCAAACGATGTGGCGTGCGTGTCGTGTTGTTGCACTCCGCCAACTGCGAAGCGAGGCCGCTCGAATGCCCGTCACTCGCTTCCCGCAACAACTGGGCGGTGTCAACTGGTACTTCACCAGTATCGCCGGCGTGGATCGTGACTTGCTGCTTACTCGCTCAGCACGCGACCTGCGCGACGAACTCGGCGACTCGAAGATGGGAAGCGTAGCCAAAGCGCTAAAGGGAAAGCTAGCCGAAGCCATGGCTCGTGAGGATGTGACCAGCGAAGATATCATCGATCTGTTCACGGCAGCGCAAAAGACGCGCGCCGTGTCTGTCATGCTGGATGCCTTTAACTTTCTGGAAGCCAATTTTCCGTCGCACATTAGCTTTTCAGTATATGGTGAAGTGTTCCGCATTATGACTCGTAAAAATAACCCCAAACGTCTCATCCAGATCTACGAGACATCTAAGTTGCGTTTCAGTGCAGTGCCTGAAATGATCTACCGTTTTGGTATTGCTGGATATCTGCAGAATGGCGACATGGAGATAGCCATTAAGACTTGGCAGGAAATGGTTGATGCTGGCCATGAGACGACCAACGAAATCACGTCACGACTCATGATGGCGTATGCACGCCATGGTGACGTGGAAAAGGTGCAAGAGCTCTATGAGTCTGTGGACCCTCAGATCGGCTATTGGCACGAGTCATGCATTGATCGTGTCATTCTTAGCATGGGTATCATTAAGCAGCCTGCAAAGTCTTTCGAATTCTACAGCAACTCGAGCATGAAGCTGAACGGTGGCACACTAATTGCTCTGCTTAGTGTTTGCAACAACAATGATTGCAAGCAACAAGCTTCGGATATTTTAGCGAACCGCAAGAAGTTCGATTTGCGTCTTGATGCGCGTGGCTACAATCGCATTATGATGACACTTGAATTTCTGGAGCGCAATGATGAGATTAAGTATATTCTGGAGGAGATGGTCGAAAAAGAAATCCGATTTGATACCAAAACGAACCACATTATTGAACGCAACGCCCAGTTCCTCGAGGATACGAATTTTGTTGCTAGTCCCAGCAAGAGCAGGGCTGCAGGCTTTACTATAAGTCCGCGCATTCGCGAGCTGCTTGCGCAAGGAAATGATAGTGAAGCAGCTGCGTATGTAGACTCCATCGTAAAGTCTGTGGATGAGTCGCAAGTACCAGAAGACTATAAAGGCGAGGTCCCCGAAGGAGCGTTGATTGTGAGTCCCAATGTTGCGAAAGACGTTATCCAAGCGTACATCAAGACGGAACAACCTGACAAGGTGGCTGCTCTCATCGAGGGTTTCTCTGTGGTGCGTGGCAGGTATGCGTACGCTTTGGCTGAGGTCATCAGTCACTACCTGAAGATAAAAACCAAGCTCGGTGATGAGCTTAGCTATGCTGCCAGCAAGGCAATGCTTTACCAAGGAATTCGGGTTTACCGCGCGAATGAAACCATGATGCTATTCCGTCGCTTTCACGATGCTGATGCCGCCTTAGAGCTATTTACTCAGATATTAGCATCGTATCGGGGCAAGGATGGTAGGAGTGCGCACGTGTTTGCTGAGGATGAGGATGAGGACGTCAAAAAGCCGCAGTATGTGAATTTCAATATCGGTAAAGTCATTGACTCTGTCATGCAGACGCTGGTGGAGAATGACAGGATGGCTGAAGCTTTGGATACCTTTACTATGATGGAAAGTCGGGGTCTGCAGGCTACGCAATTTAACTACGTCACTCTTCTAAGCTCGATGCGTAGGTATTTGCAAAGCTCAAACAAGGGTACGAAGAAGCAAAAGGTGGTGTACGATATTCTCAGTTTCCAGACAGTGTTGAAGGACCTCAAGAACCGTAATATGAGAGTGAACAGGGCGGTTGTGGGCTATTTGTGCCCTGCTTACAAGGAAGCAAATAAGCAGCAGCGCTTGGAGCTGCTAGAAGCTTTTGATGAGGCTCGGAGTGACCCCAACGACAACTATATCTTACCGCATGCTTGTTATGAAACGCTCCTAACATTTACGGCACAAGAGGGTACCATGTCGGAGCTGAGAGCGCTGTACGATGAGGCTGTGAGTACCTTAGACAAAAAGGAAACGCTTGGCGTGCCGCGCGGCTGGGTGACTATCTTAATTGAAAAGCTTGCCGAGGATGGCAACGTGGAAGAAGCCGAGCAGCTCACGAAGCAGATGCCGGAAGTGTGTGGTGGATTCACGCCCCGAGCTGTAGTTGCAGTGCTGAGGGGAGCTTTGGAAGCTCAGAAGCCGGATGTAGTCGACAATATGGTGGCGCTTATGGAAGAACGGGAGTTCATCATAGGGTTATCTGATGCCTACGATCTAGTGCACTTGGCCCGACAGAAGGATCTCTCGCCGAAAGCGCTGGATATCATTCGAATTTTCGAAAGGGGTAACTTAAAGGAGGTGGCACCTGCTGCGGATGGCTCGGGTAATCTGGAAGAAGCCTATGTCCGTCGTCAGCGCGGCGATGTCCACGCGCTCCGAAAGGTAAGGACCATGTACAGTGTGGTTCTCAAGGCGTGCGAGAAGGGTGGTCTTTGGAAGCAGGCGCTTGTGCTTCGTGACCGGATGACGACGCTACTAGGAAAGGAGGCGATGGATGAGATTGCCACGAGTGTGAATGCTTTGCCGAGACAGCGCAAGGAGAAGCAGTCGGTTGACGAATAGACAGTCTTGGGCTTGACAATGTACTTGTTACTCAATTGCGACAAAGAAAGGGTAGATGCTCGATGGATACATATAACAATTGCTCTGTCTGTTGATTGGCTGAATTTCGATCGACTCTCCACACTCCAATGTGGCGGCGACTAACGAGGAGCGCGACGACTGTCGCTCGACGCCCATCGACAGTTCATTGCGTGAGTGTCTCTCAGTTTCAAACGTACCGTTCATTGCGTCTGCCAAGTACTCATTATTTAGCCACAATCAGTCGAACGTTTGCCTCTACTAACGCTCGCTACGAATCGCGTGCCCATGACGTCAAAGTGCGCGATTTTGCGCTGCATGAGCTGGTGCGACGTCCGTGGGTCGATCTGCAAGAATATTGTGGTCCTATAGAGATGTCAAAGGTGCGACAGACGCTGCCGTTGGTGTGGAAGAAGCTGATCAGTCACGCACAAGGTAGCGACGAGATGGCTTCGGAAATTGTCGAAGACTTTTACGAAGCCGCCAGACGTTGGAGGTTGCCCAAGATGCAGCGTGATGTCTTTAGCTACATGGAGACTCACTCCTTAGAATGCATAAGTTTTGAAAGGTATGGTCAGATGTTTACCAACCTTCTCGCTGCGAAGGAACCACAGACAATGCGTGCCATTTTCGAGCGAGCTATGACTCGCTACGATCCGGAGCAAGGACAAAATCCGCCGGAAATTGTTTATCGTCTTGGAATCAGCGCTGCTATTGCACTTAATGACTATGTGGGGGTGAAGACGCTGATGCGTGAGATGGAGGCAAACGGTGTCAAGCCCTCCATTGAGATAGTGACACGAGTGATGGTTGCACAGGCGACAAATGGAGATGTGAAGACCGTGGTGAAAGCTGCAGAACGACTAAATATGCAGAGTGAGAAGAGTTGGCATGAGGCCGACTTGAATCGTGTCATCACAAGTCTGGGAATTGCTGGAAAACCTGACGCAGCCTTTGAGTTCTACCGAAAGTCTCAAATCCGCTTGTCTCCAAAGACACTGATGAAATTGTTGTATGTGTGTCGTAAGAACGCACGGCCAAAGCACGCACTCGCCGTTTTGTCAAATCGTCGAAGATTTGGTCTGAAAATGTTGCCAGAGCAGTATCCAATGTTGCTGGAGATTGTCGAAGAGTTGGATATTGGTGGTTTGCCAGGAAATGAGATGGCATTAATATGCGAAGAGATGCAAGCTGATAACGTGCCATTTACTGACCGTGTGCATGCTCTCATCGCTCGTAATCAGCAGCATTTGCATGGTACACCATTCCTGGTGACGCCGTCAGCTGAGGGAGAGATGGAAGCCCAGTTACGCACAAACGAGCTGGATTTGCCGTTATTGCACGAGTTGCTGGACGCCTGCAAGTATGGACAGGCTGCTGCTATCGTGGACTCGTACGTATTACCAGTGAGCAATGATATGATTTCAAGCAATAGACACTATGGAGAAGATTATCTTAGCGAAGAGCCTACTGTCGTCCCACCTTGGCTGGCTGATATTGCGGTTGAGGTATATTCGCACAACCAAGAAATAGACAAGGTGTGCTCGCTTCTGCGTGGATTTCTGTGCATACGTGGAGATTTCAGGCATGCACTCTCACGTATTGTGGGCATTTTCGGCGGCAAGGGCAAGCTGCGCGACAGCCGCATAGCATACGAGGCCTTTTTGGCAATGCAATTTCAAGGTCTTCAGATTTTTCGTATCCGAGATGCACTTACGCGTTTCAAGCAAAACCAAGATACGAAGGCTGCATTATTGTTGCTAAAGCAGGTGTCTAAGCAAATTGCAGGAGCTATGAAGGATGTTAAAACTGCGACGAGGCATCAAAAAGACTTTATGCGAACGCTAAAGAGCTCCGGTGCGCTTCATTTTGATCCAGGACGAGCAGTACGCGATGCACTGCGAATCCTTTTGGGATCAAAAGAACTTGGCATGGTTGTCGATGCGTTGGATTATCTTGAGTCAGATGGAATACCAATACGATTAAGCGAATATGAGAACATCTTTAGCACCATGGCCAAGACCATTGATAATGATGGCAAACTGTACACAGCGGATGAATTCATGCTGGTCTGGGACGACATGACACGGCGTGATGTAGCACCCAGCAAGGCCATTTTACGCTTAGTGGTACCAGTGGTGTGCGGCAGCGTCATAAACGACAGCGAGAGATGGAAAGGCATGAAGCTTACTGTGCTTCGAGGCTATCATCAGGCAATAAAGGATCGTCATGACAAGTACGTGCTGCCAGTCGCATGTTTTTCGATGTTGCTGGAAGCTGCTGTTGAAATAGGAACCATTGAGGATGTAAATGCTGTTTATGGTGGGGCGGTAAAATCCTTGAGAGCATCCATGAACAAGAAGCACTACAGTCCTGCTGATCACAGCAGAATATTGGAAGCATGGAATACTACAAAGTTGAAGAAGGCGGCTGATGAATGTGGAGCGCTTCGAGAATACACTTGAGGATGCTGCGTAGATGTTACGTGCTTAGCACAAGTAGTGATTAGATCTTCCTTCGATAGGAATAATCGATGGTGTTGTTCATCTTGTTAAATACTACAACTCACTTTACTACTTAGTAGACTAGACTGTCATCAATACCATTGATCCGTTGGCACTCTCACAAGGTGCAGCTGACGTGATGCCTCCTCCGTCTGTGCTCTTTCTTCTGTGTAGCCGACTCAACTGTTTCCGCATCAATTCTGTTACGCTGCTTGCGGTTGCCAGGACCCAGACGGGTCATAATCTCGTCGAATGAGCGACACCACCAAGTCTCTGTACGGTATTTTATAGATCCGACACAGCCAAACTTTCCGTCGCGCGTGCGGAAGGCGTGCATGTGGACGTGGTCGATGCTGTTGAATGGTGGCGAGTGGAATGCAAACTTGAAGTCCGGCTCGTAATCTTCCTCGTCGGTGCAGTCTTCTGCGACATCGTAAGCTCGTTCAGCCTTTGACGGAGCTAGCACCTCGAGAGGGCGTGGCATTTCCCGCAGAATCATGGCAGCGACCTCGCGCATACGGCGCAGCAGCGTCGCTTCGTCAGGTGTCAGCTCGCTCACGTTGCGGATGTGGCGACGCGGCACTACCAGGATGTGGCTCACAACTACGGGGGCCAGGGGACGGAAGACGACCACGTCTTCGTCCTGATAAAGGAAGGTTTCTTTGCCGGACTCTAAAATCTCACAAAAGCGGCAAGACACCAGCGTGCCGTTATGGCCGTACGTGACGCCTTTCTTGGCTACGGAGAACGCAGGCGACGTTAAGATTGAAGAAGATGGAGAAGACAGCGAGATGCACGGAGACGAGTTGTTCTGGCGGCGTGTGCGACGAGATTGGCTTGGAAAAGTTATTTCCTCGGTGTCGGACCATGAGTGGTTCGTGCCGTCGATGTCCAGACGGCTCGGGCGTGAGGGGACCTTGACGGCGGACTCGACAGACTCCATGCATTGCACGTCATGTGTCGTCTCGGTCGTATAAAAGTTCGGGAGGCACGCGGGCAGACGCTTGCGAAGTCTCGTTTTCTTGGGTGTAGCCCGACGTGGGGCGCAAATTGGAGTGCTGCTCATTGACATGACCGTAAACATTGAGCTATCTGCTGCACTTTGAGAAATGGTCTGGCCCTTCAGACCGCAAGAAATAGCGCCTACCTCAACTTCCTTCCGTTACTTCGGCCGACACGTCCAGCGCCCTGCTCAGAGGGGAAGGGGTCTAATCCGAACTATCCTTTCGAGAATCATATCCATTTTTTGATAACTGTCTATTTTTTTGCCTTTTTTTGGAGGTTGCCTAACTGTAGGATAGATCATAAGAATTGCTCTAAAAAAGC
This sequence comes from Peronospora farinosa, assembly GCA_947646735.1. Classification (NCBI taxonomy): domain Eukaryota; phylum Oomycota; class Peronosporomycetes; order Peronosporales; family Peronosporaceae; genus Peronospora; species Peronospora farinosa. The sequence goes on along the minus strand of CANTFK010000891.1, from coordinate 137,992 downwards.
AGCTGAGGAAATTGCTTGGCATAATTTAAGTGATATAGATAGACACGCGCGAAGCTTTAATACTTATCATGCCAAAAGGTCTGCAAATAATGCAAAACGTGCTTTTCCATGTATCTTTTCACGAGTGGCTGTACGACGATGTAGACACACCAGGACTTGGCATCGTTGCGTGAGCTCTACCATACTTAAACAAATACGTGTGCCACGTTGTGAGCATGTCCACGCGGAACAGCTTAGGACAAGAGAAAGGGCTTCCCACCTCGTTGTGTCGAAGGTTGATTACGCCAGATTCATTTATTCACGCTTCAATTAAAGTCTGCATATTTTGTCATCAAAGCTGCGGCTACGGTTTAGGAAGAGCTACTTTGTTAGTATTGAATTGGAAATAGCGACTGTGTTAATCAATTTTGGCCTGCCAAAGAAAAATCCAATTCGTAGGACTGTTGAAAATCATTGTAAAGGAAAGGGACGAGTGACGTACGTCCGTGAAAGACATGGCTAGCGGTTGACTAAACTGCACAGTATCGGTACCAGCTCATATGTGACTGTTACGATACGTCATACTATTTTAGCAGCACAAATCAGAGAAATTAAAAATTATGAATCTTCATAATAAATGAGACAGATTTGAGCTGCATGATTTAAAATCTGATCGTTTTATGCCAAGCCGTGCTCGCTAGCGTGAGAGTGATAGGCGCAGACGGTCTATTTACAGGGAGTTATGAATGTACATTATCTTATAACCGCTGTATAGAATTACGTGAGACGGATCCACTGTATCAGGCAGGCTATTGGTACAAGATCTTGCGCGACGAGCAGCAAAGCGAGCGTACGCGTCTTTCGCCTATGACTGACCGCAAAGATTGCATGTGGGTGGCGATCATGAGCAAAAAAAAACATGTTATCTATTATGGTTTGTAGTCATGCCTCGTACCAATAATTTCGTGAGACGGACGCTGACTGGCCTAGCTTTACCTGCGTTTGTCGTGGTGCTTCATATCAATCCGTGAGACGGACGCTACTGGGTTGGCATCACCTGCTAGGGAAGAAGCCGCCTGTCTCTTTTCAAGACTGCAGGCTGGAATGATGATTAAACGAGCGAGCACCACGCCGCTACCAAAGCTCTGTGACGATGAGATGCCCTGCCAGCTTCTGCCTCACGATGCGCTCGGCGTCTTCTTGCGTTGCAATCGCGCCGCCACAAAACTCGGGGTGCCGCAGAATGGCCCCGGCGATGGCCTTCCTCACAGCGCGGCCCATATCCAAACTACCGCACACGTAGATGTAGCCCTCATCTCGAAGCAGATGCCGTGCTACGAGCTCGCTCTGTTCAATCAACGCGTCTTGAACATACTATACAAACAATGTAAATACCAAGCTGCGTCCGGTTTGTAATTGAAGCCCATGCAATACGCACCTGCTTTGGCCGATCGCCGTCATCAGAAAATGCTACATGCAATTGGTCTAGCACACCGGACGCCCACGCACGCTCTAACTCCTCGCCATACAAGAAGTCCATGCTTGCTTCACGACAACCATAAAAGAGGTAGGCTGATCGATGTGGCGATGTCTTATGTTCATGCTCAAGGTCCTGTAGGAACGCTCGAAATGGCGCAATTCCGGTGCCTGCACTGATAAGCATTATAGGACGGTGGTCGTGAAATGGAAACACAAATGATGACTGGTAAAATGATGCGCGGATGGATTCGCCCGGCTTCAGCATCGCGAGGTAGCTGGAACATCTTGGCAGCGGTAGTGCGTCCTTTTTGCGAAGGCCAAGCGTGATCGAGACTATATCAGGATTGAACTGGCGTGACGACGAGATTGTGTAATACCGTGGAGAGCTGGGCGGCACAATCTGAAAAAAATCTGCAAAGCTCAGACGAACCGACGGGAAAAGGTCGAAAATGTCTGCTATGGTAACGTGTTGGTGCGGCCTGCGTTCAGCACGTGCAGTGTAAACAAAGTGAGCAAGTGCAATAACATCTTTTATTCCGCGACTCGCCTACCTTTCGGCCTGGATAGCATCTACTGTTCGCGGTGCCATTAGTGCAGCAACGTCATTGTCGTCAGATGCGTACGCGGCAAGGTTGCGTAGAAATCTGGGGCGTGGAGTCGAAATGAGATCGAAACTCCACGTAAGAGCATCACGAACAGTTCCAACATGAGCAAACGGATGCTGTTGAAGCGGTTGATGCTGGAGTGAAGATTGCTGCTTGGAATCGGCAAGAGGTTTAGCAGCGTAAACCACGCTCGGGTCTTCTACATGCAAGTGAACCAGCATGCGTTCCACGACTGGCAGATCGTTTGGAACATACACACCAATATTAGACGCCTGCTTACTAATGTGTTCCTGTTGGTCATCACGAACGCGGAGGTCAATATGACGCACCGACCGCCACGCCCCGTCCGCCGTTTGGTGCGGCGCACTGATCACATCGTTGGCTGCGACCCCGAATACTCCACAATTTGTTTCCGTCAGGAGCATTTGCCATGCACTTGACACTTCTTTATCGTCTTTACTCGAGTAAAATGACAAGTCGTACATGGGCACAGGAATCTTAGGCTTCTTTCTTCTATTCTGGCTTTGCAGACTCAGCTCGTACTCTAGCAGTTGTTCCTGCACACACCCGTCCGTTGGTTACATCCAGGACATGCTTATTTACTCTACAACACCAACAAACCTGGTAAACTAGGAGTACGCAATTGGGACAATCCAAATGGCAGCACTCATCATCATCCGGCTTCACTGGAGGTGTCAGGGGACCTACCGGTGCAAATTTTTCAGGCTAAGCACGTAACGTCGAGATACACAAGTAGGAAGACAACTAAGAAGTCAATACCAAGTTTACTATTCAAATTTACACACAAACATCAGCACGAACGTTTGCCTTTTGACGCTTGAGCGCCATCTCTCGCTCAAAATCCATAAAAGCGTCCATACTATCGACCAGAAAGCGTCTCTGTTGCTGAACATTGCACAAAGCGACTGTCCGTGTAGAGACTACATTGTTGCGCAACGTCGTTCTGTGGTACGCGCAAGAGCAGCCGCGGCAAAGTACTCGTGTAAACATGGCACTTCTTCACTTTCGTACCAACCGTAGGTAGAATTGGTATCCCTCGGAATGGTAGAATTGGTACCAACAGTAGGTAGAATGGTACCTATTCTAACATGTACCAATTTTACGCATGGTTTACGTACACTTAGCTGATCTGAGAAAAAGAGTTACATGACTACACTTCATAGTTCAAGTAGGTACGTTTTATTGATCGGCCACTTCAGCAATGTTAAGTACTACTGCTACTTTTACTGAAGGAGAGAAATGTTTTCATCAGCACCGCGCACTTCATGTTGACGATTGTGCCGACGAAGAGCAAGCAATCCAGCAACAGCAACCAGACCCAGCAGCAAGTAACTCCCAATGTAGTTAGCTGCAGTGAAATGATTCTGTCCATCGGCCATCGTACTCAGACTTGACGAAGGGTTTTTTCTTCCCTTTTTCGTTTTCGGCAATTTGCAGTCGTTCTCGGTGCGTGGATTGTGCGCAAAGGCAAATGCCTGGAAAAATTCGTCAATATCACATAGAGCTGCAATGACAAACAATGTACTCGACAAAGTTAGAACCATCTCCATTCAATAATCTCAACAACAGACACAAACTCGATATTGTACTTTGAGTACGTACTATCACGACAGTCAGGAAGAAGTTGAGGTTCTCCATGAAAAATCATCCGAACGGCATGTGATCCACTCTTGGTCTTGTAAACTTCAAGCACCAGCATGCCTGCGTACGGAGTCCAAGTACGATCCCAGTTCTCCTTCACGGTTGCAGCCAGGAATGGCATGATAGTTGAATCGTGAGCTGTAATCAACAAGAGCGATTAAGACAAAAAGAGGTACTCAAGCCTAGCATAAGTGCATGCGTACCCATCGTGACAGAGAGCTTGTACGCGTCTGGATCACCATTCAGCGCGCCATTGAGCCGGGTGAGCATATCGTGCGCTAGCGGTTGCATCGCAACCTTTGCGTACCACGAATCATTGTAAGTTAGAAAGATTCCTTGGAGCACTTCAACTTCGTGGTAGGTCTTGGTGAACGTCTCTTCATCCACTCCATCTGGCAGCTCAAGATTACTGCAACGGGCTGTGCTTAGGCACTCCAGTACTGAGTCCCAGGAGAAGTCGCCGACAACGTCACTAAAATGGCGCTCGATTTCAACGGTAGCAGGGTCTCGGAGGTGACCCCAAAACTCAGGACTCTCGTTCGACATCTGTTCAATGTGTTTCATGAGCGGGCAAATCTTTTTGTTGGGGCTGATGTAGTCCATCGAGTAATCTGCAACATTCCATGACAGCATGCGGTGAAGCTCAAATGATGGGGTACCGTCAATCGGAAAGAGACCGTTTATCAGCGCTTGGCCTGATCCCAGCGTCCTCTCTTGGTCATCACTTCGGAGATAGATCTCTGACAACTCGAGGTCCTGATTGCCACGATAATACATAAGGTAAATGTAAGCACGATTCACCCATGATGACAGTAACTAGCAATACATGGTCAACATACTGACAACTTTGCAGTGGGAAAGAGCTTGAGTGAGCCTTTGCCCACGTACGCGTCACGAAGAAACCTACAGTACGGTCGTCAGCGCTTGTAAGTCTAACAATCTGGTGCCTCACACAGGCACTTCGTTACGTACTGTCCGTTCATCATATGCTGCTGACGTCCCGATTCAAGCAGTCCGCCAACAATGCAGTCTCCATTGAGAATATTGTGTCCGTCAATGTACGACTTGCGGTACAAGCGACCGAAAACCTTCGACTCCTCCTTGGAATTGATTTCCTGCGACTATAAAAGTGTCATATCAGCTACTAGCCAACTCATAGCCAGTCACCATAACGAGACAAAGCTCATCGGACCCACATACCGAGACGGAAATGGTGCTGCAGTTCCACTCGGCGTTCATTGGATTATGCTTGGGCGAGTCCCAACAGAAAATTCTCGCGTAAGGTGCACGAGCACCATGTCGTGCAATAATCTGGACTTGCTCCAGCGACTCCACGAGCTCTGCCTGCTCCGAGGTGAGCGGCGGGATACGCGTTGTCTCGATGTTATCCAATGAGTTACAGTAACGATGCGGCGCCCAGCCATCGTATGGTCCAGCCATCATAGCCACAGGACATATGCCCATTAAGGCAGCAATTGTCACAGCAAATTGCATTCTCTGTCAACTAGTCTTGACCCTAGCGCCGGTCTCAAAGTGCACCAGCAGCAGCAGCAGCAGGTCGACGGCAAAACTCCTGGCGTCGCTTGGGCCGTCGACAATTTGCCAATCAAAACGCAACAATCTGATTTCGTACTTTATCCAAGAGAGGGCGTTGAAGTAACTTGTTTAAGTAACATGAAACGACAGAAGGGGAGAACGCTTGTCCCCATAACGCTTCTACCGTCAGTATGGAGAGCGGATCAGAAGATGAAGATAATGTCTTTGTTCTACGTGAGGAGCTACGCAAGAAGTCACAGGAGCTTAAGCACATGCAGGATGAGTTTGATGAGTACACACAGTCGAGTCACGAGCTCGAACAGGAGCTGGAGCAAGAGCTTTCTCGTGTCGAGAAGCGTAACGTCCATTTGTTAACGAAAAATCAGTACTTTGAACGTGATTTACAGCTTGCACGTAGCAAATTGGAGGAAGCACTGGACCAGACACACAAGTTTGAGAAAGAGCTCGAAGTGACGCGTGTCGAGCTTGAGACGGCCGTGAAAGCTCGGCGGACTCTTGAACAACAACAGGATGAATTAGAGACGCAGGTGCGTGTTTTGCAGGCTACGGAGTCTGATCTGAGACACAAGATGGAGCGGGAGATAGAGGAGAAGGTGTTTTTGATAAGTGACCAGGAAGAGCTGGAGCATGAGCACGAAATGGCTACGGAACGATTCCGGACGGAGATCATGGACCTCAAGTCAGAGCTGTATGCTCTTCAGCAAAAGTATGAAGACGCTACGACGGCGTCAGAAACCCGTGGATCGTTCTCAGGGAATGATAGCATGGCCACGACACGCAGCCAGTCAGATGATGAGGAAGGGTATGACTTGAGCTACAATGAGAAGCCACAGCAGCATTCAACGGTCCATGAACGTGACCAGATCAATCGTGAAGCGCTGATCGAGTCGCTGAAAGAGGAGATAGAGGCTCTATCGTCCAGTCTCCAGGATGAGATGGAGGCCCGCACGGCGATTGAAGCTGAGGTGCAGCAACTTCATGAGAGTCTTGCCCACATGGAGGCCATGGAGGCAGAAATGACGGACATGACTGACGAACTGATTGGAAAGTCTCAAGAAATCCGTGCTCGCGACGAACAGATTGAAGAGCTTCGGGAATCTCTGCTGAAACTTCAGTCTGAAATGGCGACACTTAATGATGGGGGCATTGAGTTTACAAATGAGCGCGAGAAGATGCGGAACGAGCTGGAAAGCAAAGAAAAGATCATTAGCAGCATCAAGGAAGAGCTGGAGATCGTCAAGTCACAGTATGATGACCTAGCGGAGAATGAGCGCCAACTCAAATCCCGTCTCGCACAAGAGTGCGAAACTGTAGATGAGTTGAAGGAACAAATCGAGACTTGGACAAGGAACCTGGAGGAAAGCAAGCAAGAGCGCAGCGAGCTCGAACGGAAACTGCAGTATGACAAGGGTGAAATATCGCAAAATCGTAAAGAAGTGGAAGAACTGAAAAACCTGAATTCAGACCTTCAGAAACAGATTGATGAAGCGAACAAGAGAATGTCTGAGCTTGAGCGCACGTCGACCGTTTCAGCTGTGCCATCTGTCTCAGACGCGGCCGAATCGAAACGACTGATGATGGAAATTAGAACGATGCGCACGTCTTTGAACTCTCTGTCCGCAGAGAATGCGCGACTAAGGAGTCAAGAAGGAACGTCTACGAGCGTTATACCTGCAAAGCGGGTGTCAGCTGACGTGCTGCAAGTGAACTTCACGCCAGAGCAGCTTGCGCGAAAGTACCTAGCGGAACGAACCCGTAATGCTTCGCTACTTTCACGTCTACAGACTGTCTGCGGTAACATCCAAGTATTCTGTCGTGTACGACCGGTCATCAATGAAGAGCTGGAGAAGTCATGGGGTTCGAAGTTGGCAGTTAATGTGGTGAACCAGTCAGATTTAGCTGCCATGGATTTTCGGTCTGATCGTTTGACGCCTACCGACTCTGATGAGAAGACAGCTAGCAACGGGAATATGGAAGACTTAGCAAACAACAGTTCATGGAAAGTGTTTACTTTTGATCGAATTTTGGGTCCGGAAGAGACGCAAAATGACGTCTTTCGTGAAGTGGAGCCGATTGCACAGTCAGTTGTCGACGGGTTCAAGGCATGCATTTTCGCGTACGGGCAAACTGGTTCGGGCAAAACGTACACTATGGAAGGTACTCCCAGTGATCCTGGTCTAAACTACAAAGTCATCAGTCACATCTTTCAGTCGATTCAGTTGCGTGGAGCAATTTATGCTGTTGAACCTGCCACCACTGAGGATCAAGACGATGAGATGAACGGTTTGCATACTGCAACTGAGTCGTCAGTCTATCACGTGCAAGTGGGCGTGCTGGAAATCTACAACGATTCAGTGCGCGACTTGATCAACAGTACCAACAAGGCACTAGAAATTCGTCACGATTCGGCGACTGGAGATATATGTGTTCCTGATCTGACTATGTCGACTGTCTCTTCTCCTCAACAAACAATAGACGTGTTACGGATCGCGCAAACGAACCGCGTCACAGGCAAGACAAATTCGAATATGCATAGTAGTCGATCGCACAGTATCGTGATTGTGCAAATTTCGAAACGCCGGCTGGACAACGATGATGCCGATAGAGATTCAGCCGACCTTGAAGCCGAAGAAGAAGCGTGTGGCAAGCTGTATCTTGTTGATCTAGCTGGCTCAGAAAGAGTCAAGAAAAGCAATGTGAGCGGAGATATGCTCCGAGAGGCCGCTCATATCAACAAATCTCTGTCAGCCCTAGCCGATGTGATGGAGGCGCTGGACAAGAAGATGGCTCACATTCCATACCGCAATTCAAAACTCACATATTTGCTGCAGGATGTGCTAAACTCGTCGTGTAAGACAGTGATGATTGTTAACGTTGGTCCGACTATTGAGAACGCTAGCGAGACATATCGGTCGTTGCAGCTGGCGGAACGCGTGCGGAATATTGTGGTGGGCCGAAACCAGATTGTGAAGAACAAGAAGGATATTTTGTCTGCCAAGAAGGCATTCTCAGAGCTCCAGTCTTTAAAGCAGCAGATGCAGATTTCCAAGAGGAAGTATATGCAATCGCAACAGTCTGTTGTTGCTCTGGTAAGTCGCTGTCGGTCTGCTTTTAATCCGGGGAGGCATTTGTTCTCACGTCATGGTTCCGATGCCTCCTCTCCTTCAGAAACGAGACCAAAAGAACCAGTCGGAAAAACAGTCGTCAACGCTGCAGAACCGGCTTAGGGCATGGGAGACGCAAAATGAGAGTCTCAAAACTCAAAACGAATCTCTGAAACGACTCGTGGATGATGTAAATAACCAGCTGAAGGCTGAGCGGGAGACAAAACAAAAGGAGGCAGAACAACGCGAAGCTGCTCAACGCTTGCTTCGACAGCAAAGCTCTAAGACGCGTATTTCTTCGTCGCAGCAAGTGGCACAGCAAAAACTGCTTTATGAGCGTGAAGAAGAGATTAAAAAGCTACGGCAATTGTTAACGGAGGCCAGGCGACGAAGCACGTCCTCGCTCATTCCGCGGCTGCCGTTGTCTTCGCCACCGATGAAGAAGTCAAAAAATGTTCGTTCTGACAGTCGAGTAACAAGCGCACACGCGCCTGGTGCCAGTCGCGTTACAAAGACGCCCACGGTAGCTCCCAGGTCGGCAGGATCACGTTTGCCGTCCAGTAACGCGTCGAGCAATGGTATTAGTGCAAGTCAGAGTCCGCCAAGTAGCAAACGCGCAAGTTCTCTAGGCTCAAAATCAGCGCGGACAACCTCTAAAACCGATCAGGGTGTTTGGAAATAGCTGACTGAACGTCAAGATACACAGCGAAGCGCTTTAGACGTGACAGAGAGCACACGTACCTTGAGGTCAGCATGGTGATCGATCGAAGATCACCTTCGGTTCTTGTAAAATCGCAGTTTCATGAAAAGCGGCGATATCGACAATTTTCGAATGTGAGAGAAGGATTTGCGTAAAAAGCAGTAAAAGGCAGTGCCCAAACAAATGTTAACGGACTTGTGCATATTTGACACCTATGGCCAACAACTATGATGTCTGCGACAATGTGCTTTCTGTGCTACCGTTTGCATTTGCGCTGGAGGGGGACATTTCTACGTTTGTGTAGTCAGCCAGGCTCCGCAGCACTTGCCGGAGCAGACCTTTCTGTTGACTTACGTTGTCAAAAACGTGCAGCAGCTCAAAAAGGAGATCTTCTTGCACCTCTGTAGCAGCCTCTGCAGCATCACGATGAGTCGGCGTCATGAATCCAGTACTTGACGAATGAAGAACACGCTCCAGCACATCACTGATCGCGGGCTTCACAATGCTGTCGAATGCGTCGTCCTCTTCACCTTCGTCTTCGTTCTCGACCTCATGAAGTGGGGTCGTAATAGAAGATATCAAATCATCAACTGATGAATGTTCGTTTTCACCAGCCATTCCGAGAGTACATGGATCGCTGTGACTAGCGGCTTCTGCGGCAGCCGCTTCTGCTTGAGCCTTCAACTCCTGTTGGAGAGTGGTAGACGATAAACGGATGGTATTGAAATCCCACCCGCTTCCCACCGATGCGCCTCGAGCATGGCGTTTGCTGCTATCCCGTTGACCATATGCCATCGGTAACGTATCATCATGACCCGAAGCGAAATAGCTGTTATCCATGTTGCCATTGTTGAAGCCACTTTTGTCGTCAAATGAGCCTTCGTCTTCTCCATCTTGCTGCTGGTCTTGTAATTGGTTTCGATCCAAAAGTTCCGTGAGATGTGAGATGTGTTTAGCAGAACGAATGAATGGGTGACGTAGTAACTCGGACGCAGTTGGTCGATCCTGTGGGGCCTTTTGCAAGCAACACGAGACAAAATCGGCAAATCGCGGCGAGAAACTGCCTTCGAGCACAGGCGGATCCATCGTCGGGATCATGAAAAGCACTTTCATCGGGTGGATGCTGTTAAAAATACGAAACAGTACGTCACTTCGGCCCGCAATGCGATAACCTAAGAGAACGTCACGTACTCAGCAAGGGGAGGTGCACCTTTTGCCATCTCAATTGCAGTGATGCCCAGCGACCATATGTCGGCCTTGAAGTCGTACTCGGATTCTTGAATCACTTCAGGCGCCATCCAAAATGGAGTACCCACTGCCGTATTGCGTTTCGTCATTGTCTCTGTGATTTGACCTGTGACGCCAAAATCCGCAAGCTTCACATGACCGTCTCCACTCAGCAGCACGTTTGCAGCTTTAATATCTCGATGAATCTTCTTCTCCGAGTGCAAATACTCAAGACCCTTCAATAATTCACGTAGAATAATGGCAATGAAGGCTTCATCCAGAGGCCCTTTCCGCATACTGTCCAGCACCGAGCCACCTGATAGATATTCCATAATGATCCTACATCACAGTATTATCATGTGTTAATTTGTATACCCACGACCGTCAGCTTAGACAGCATCACAATACAACTAACCACAGCTTTGTCCCTGCAATGAACGAGCCCGAGTACGTCGTAAGTTGGTCGCATGAACACTGGGACAGCACGTGAATTTCCTACTCATATACAGTAATCAACTAGTACGCAAAAGCCACAACCCTTTCACCAAATTAAAGCAAGAGACGGTCGCACCTGCTGCACATCTTCGATCTCATCAGCCGCGGACTCGAGATCGATGATTTTAATGGCAACCACCTCATTTGTCTGAGTATTAAACCCCTTAAAGACCTCTCCAAATGCACCGCCACCTATACGTTCAACTAGTTCATACTTCAGTGTAGGATCGAGACTGCCACTCATTCTAAAGTGTCTATACAGCTGACAACCGAGATGTGCTACCGTCGTCGTACCTCTCCCTTCTCAAAACTTCTATATCGATTTGCTATTGGTTACGAGCTAGATTCAATCTACTTTATAATTGGCTAATATTCACAAGATTAAGTTTTGAAGCCATTAGCTGATAATGCGTCTCCAAACGCTTATATTCCGTATCAAGAAAGGATTTGCGACGATCAGCGCTGCCCATGGCGTCCAATTCCTCCGTATGCAATCGAAACAGCCGCTTTTTTACTTCAAGACGGAACGTTTTGCGCTGTGTCTCATCGTTTTGGTCGACAAACGTGAGCTTCCGAGCTTCGTAGCAGGTCTGCACCTGCTTATGCGTGAGTTTGAGTGTCTCCTGCACAGCATGGACATCGGCGGTCGTTAGTTGTGCTGTGCCACGCCCGGTGCCGCTTGCATCTCCACTTGCTTCCGGTGGGAGACAGAAAAACTCGTGCTTGATGCAATTTTTGAGATCAACAAGGTCTCGAAGCTGCCGCAAAACAATCAAACAGGTGAGCTTTTTCACCGACAGATTCAAGTATTTGCAGACTTTACGTACACAAGAAAAACCTGGCACTGGATCTTCTACAGTAAGTTCATACACATGATGGTTCGCCATTGCTTGTGCATGAATACAACGCACCAAGCGCTCGGCGTGGCCTATACGTCACATCGCCGTTAGAAATCATCTCGCACGTACCCACACATTGTCAACTTACCTTGGCGCTGGTGCGTGGGGAAGATGAGAGCCTGGCATATGCGGTGCGTTTCGTTCTGGTCAGGTTTGCAGTACGCAGCCTTTCGTCCGAGAGGATTGCAAAATTTAAAGACTGTGATGAATCCTACGGGGCAAAAAGCTCCGCTGCTGGCCTTCGTCCGCTCGTAGATCAAGTATATTACCCATCGCGGATCCATGACATCGACTGCGTCGGCTCCTGCACTGAAACGTTCGTGAAAACGGTCGAGTACTCGTAAGATTGCAACAAATGAGAAGACGAACCTTCGATAAACCACGGCGAAAGTGTCTGCAAATTTGCAAAAAGCTTCTGGGCTGGTTCATTGTCTTCTAGCTTGCACTCATAAATGTCAAAGTACCGCTTTCCTGCTGGTTCTTCGTCATTTTTTGCAGTAGTAGTGTAAGACTCGATGCAATTCCCAGGAGGACAAGTAAAGTCAGTCGCTGCCTTGCGCAGCGCCACCACAAAGTCCGCTTTGTCCTGGACAAAGTCCTGCGGTAGCGACGATACCAGTTTTGCAACGACGTCATCTGCACTGCATTCACACAACATTGAAAGCTCAGCAACAAATCTGTGCTAACCATCAAGCCCGTGCATCTCTCACGTGTCTTCTTTCTCTTTAAACGTGATGTCTAGCAAGGCCCGGAAGTCGAATCCATTGAAAATCACAGAGATATTGAGCTCATCATAGCCATCAATGACTTCATCAATCCCGAATGCGTGGTACGTAAACTTGGGAGCAAACCATTTGAGTGTCTGTGCTTCAACTTGATCAGCATCCGTTGCTGCAACAAATAGCGAGTCGTTAGACTGATAGCTAATGAGTTGCAAGTGAATGTTGTGTATACCAATTGCTAGGGACATGACTGATGTAGAGCAAACCGATCGTGCAAAGCGAACACGCTTCACAAGAGACGTCTGATCCTCATTCGCTGGTCGTTTGGTTCCACTTGACGCCATTTTTGTATTTCCCAAAAAAATGAAATTTCTACAAATTTGCGATTTACAATTAAGTGTGTACACGACTCTATTATCGGATGAAGGGCTAAGATAAGATGCATAGAAGTTAGATTCGGTCGACTGATGTGAACCACTCGTTTTCAGTCAGTGTTCATCTGTTGATTTCACTTACAATAGCATTTACTACCGTATTGTCAAGTACTAGAATGTATTCGGCTATTTGAGTCTGTAGTTTCACATGTAAATAATCTCGTACTTGACTGTATATATATGTGTATGTATATCTCCGTTGAATTATAAAGTATGCTCGCCACCTTAGCCTTGGACGAGCAGAAGTCGTACGACGGAATAACAAATGACACGATCATGGCGACTTTAAACCAAGCGTAAACTTGATCATGTTTGCAACTTGACCTGTCTCAATGCCACATCTCCCATCCTCTCGTTTTCATTACGTATTGTACCCAATTAAAATCTCTCATCTAAAACGACTTTTGTGTCTAAAGAAAAAGAAAAGCCAATCCTTCTCGTATCGTGATTCCGTAATCCTTCTCTTTTGTCGAACACCCCCACCCCTCCTCCTTGTACCGCATCCCGTCTATAAAAATATAGAACGTCAGTTGACCTTTCACCATGAGAATGATCTGCGTAAACCAAAACAAAGAGACCAACGTCACGACTACCACACCTCGTTGTGTAGCCAATTGGGCACATACGCAGGAACAGGTGCTATATGCCATTTATCTCTTGATTGGTCTCGTCTTCATTGCATTGATCTGGACAATCGCTTCACGTCGTCAACGCAAATCGTTGCGTAAGGGCGAGATTGGGTTTTCACTTCAATGTCGTACATGGGCACGTACGTCTCGTACGGCTGCCATTATTGTAAGGAATAATTGCATCAATTGTATATAATATTGTACTATGTCTGACCTATTTCGCGTTTGAGTAGAATCGACCTGTGCAGTTGCTCGTGTCATGCGCCATCCTGAGCCTCACCATGTCCAGACTCAACTCGTACGACGTCACTGAGTGGTCTTATTACACAGTTTTGGGACTGTACACAATTGCCGTTGTAGACGACGTGGTGCGCTTCCTCGCGTCTCGATACAAAATTCTCTTTTGTTTTTCGCCCGTGATGCTTCTCGAGTTGCTGTGTCTCGCGTCGAATTTCGGCGTTGGTTTTGGCTCGGTGAAGGTTATTGATGGTGTAGAAACACGTACGTATTTGGACTTTTCGATCATGCGGTCGGTGTTTATGCTGAGGAGCTACTTGGAAATGGAGAAACACGTACCCAGAGCGACGAAAGGCTGGATGATGGTCCGTCTTGAAATCAAGATCTTGCTGATGATCATGGTCGGTGCTTCCATTATGTTTTTTTTTGAGACCCTCGGGGAATTGCCGCTTTTCACCGACAATGGGTTCGCTCATTTGTATAGCTGCAGTGATGGATCTGTCACTCGACACAAGTCGACAGACTGCTCGGAATCCACGTGGTCCGTCATGTTTGCCTTTTATTTTACGGTTGTGGTACGTGATCTGAAACTGGTATTAAATCGAATTTATTCGTTGGCTAACCTTTGCGTATCCATCACTGCAATTCTTGCAGACGCTTGGTACGGTAGGCTATGGTGACAACGCACCTCAAACAGTGCCGAGCCGTCTTTTGGCCATCATGTTTATCGTTATGGGTATCATTCTGTTTTCGATGGAGATTGATAACCTCATCAGCTTATACAAGTTGCGTCAAATTGGCAACCCGCCGTACACCCCCAAGCCTGACTCCAAGCATGTGCTGATTATCGGCAATCCATCGTTTGCCCAGCTCTCGGCTATTCTCCGAGAGCTGTTCCATGCTGACCACTTAAGTAATGCTGACACACAACAGCTCGAAGCTGTTGTACTTGGAAATCGTAAGGCCAAGTTTACGAAGCCCCTTATCGCGAAGATGAAAGCCGATCCCATCTTTATATCACGTGTAACATATATTGCTGGTGACGCTACTCGTTCTAAAGATCTGGAGCGATCCCTTGCTCGCGATGCCAAAGCCGTGTTTGTGTTTCCAGACAAACTGACTGACGACGCCGTGACGGAAGATGCAATGAACATAATGCGTGTACTTGCAACCAAGCGCTATGTTGGGTGAGTCTCAATGATATGATATCAGTACTGTCGCCATAATTTGTAGTAGCTAACCCTTATGCTACTTTGCAGAATGTCTGTTCGCATTTTAGTAATGGTGCTCCGTGCTGAGAGTGCTCGGCATATGCTAGCTGCTGGTGTACACCCGGACGATATTGTTTGCGAAAATGTTATCAAGATGGGCTCGCTCGCTCAAAACACTGTTTCGAATGGCATTTCAACAATGCTGTCAAATTTGGCTGCAAGTCTCTCTATTGACACGCGTGAAGACAGAAATGAAATCTCAATCCCTTTACTCGCTGCTGTTGAAAAAGATAAGTCCATCGGCCCTGACGTCCTGACACCTGATGTTGCCGACAAGGGACTGCTCGAGCGTAGCTGGATCCAAGAGTACTACGCTGGTGCGGCAAAGGAAATGTACCTTATTCATTTATCAAAGGTGTGTTTATGGCATGACTCTGGCTATGAGCATGCATTCCAATACTGACGTTGATCCTTTTCCGTGGCTGTCTTTTACGAACAGAGATACGCTGGATTAACTTTTTCTGAAGCAGCAATACGAATCTTTCACGAAACCACGGGCACTGTATTGCTCATCGGTGTGGAGGTTATGCTCTCCGATGAGGAGGCTTCTTTTCACAATAGCTGCGAATCCCGCGTGCTGTTAAATCCTGGTGAAAGTTTGCTTTTGACGGAGTGGATTCAGTGTTATTGTATCGCTGATGACCTTGACCAAGTCTTCAAGTACAAGATTTGCCCGGAGGAGGTCAGCTTAGAAGAGATGCGGCAGCGGGGCAACACTTCGACGTTCATGAACCATCCTGGGGACGTTTATCAACCTATGCTTTCTGCCAGCTGTAAGGACGATCTTCCTTGTGATGAGCTAATAAGTCTAACAGCGTACACAGCGCACACGACTCCCAATCACGCATTTATGAAGAACCGCAGCTCAGTAAGTTGTGTTTTTGACGTATTTTCTGGCAAGTCGTTCACCACTTGATCGTGCACTTATGTGTAGATGTTTGTAACATCAAGAACTGGATCGCTTGTACTGGTGCGAAGACGATTTTTGCATTACCTTTCACATAGTTGGGCACTGCGGCTTCCTAATTCTTCTTGAGTGCTCTTGCAATGCAGGACCGTTCGCTCGAGGCTATTGCGCTTCGTTTTAAGAATTCGAACCAAGCAGTCACCGGTGGCAATCCTTACGAAAACCCTTTGGATCACGCCGGTTTGTGCAGTCATAAGGCGGAGAATCCGTTTACAAAGGCGTCACTCAATGCGCTCAGTGCACCACCGCTCGCCGTCCTCTTACACCCGAAGCATGTCGTCATTTGCAGCTTTTTAGGTGAAGAATCTTTAGAAAGCCTGCGATGGCTTATCTTACCACTCCGTAGCCCATATGCCGTCAGTCATCCCCCGATCACAATTTTGGATACTGCAGAGCCGTCAGATGCCCTGATGCGAGCTTTGTCCGCCTTCAAAAATGTGGTATGTGTGTAGTCACAATATACCTGCACTGATAGCTACTAACTCAACCTAAATCGCTTTGATTCAGTATTACGTGCGTGGAAGCCCTCTCGTGTATTCAGATTTGCAGCGCGCTGGTGCAAAGGCAGCAGCTGCAGTCGTCGTGCTTGGAAAGCGGTCAAAAACAACAAGCATTTCCGAATCTGCCTTGGACGCTGAGCTGGAATCGAGCATTGCTGATGCAGAGGCAATATTCGTTACGATGCTGGTGGAACTCAAAATGGACTTTTCAAAAATCTTTACTGTTACCGAGCTTGCGGACGAAGCCAACTCAAAGTTTATGGGCATGTCGTTTCAGCTCGATAAGCTACAAACTGTGATGTCAACCTGTGACAGCGCAAATAGCGGTGATGCAGCAGATGGTTTGGGCATGAAAGTATTCAAGTTGTGGGACAACATTTTGCAGCACGACGCCCCGGGGCAAAAGTCTGAAACGGAGATTTTTGGTCTTCCTTTGTACATGTCGGGCCGAATCCTACACCCAGAGCTATGTGAAAACATGGTTGTGCAGACATTCTTCAACCCGTCCATTCACAAGATTGTCCGTCAACTGGTAGGAGGCCCTCGTTGTACCGGCGTGATTCATACCTTCTCAGTTCCGCGTGTGCTTCGAGTAAGTGATACCTCGTGCGTGCTCATTCCGTTGATGATATTCATGACGTATCGGCTGCTTTTGTTGTTTATTATAGGAGCAACGCACGTATGCAGACGTCTTTCAATGGTTTGCTGCATCATCGTATTCTGGCATTTGCATTGCTATTTATCGCATCTCGACACAAACAATTGGATCATCGAGTCATATTGAACTGCCCATCGTTATTACGACTCCAAAAGCCGACCTTAACATCCTCGGCAGCGATCGACTCTTTGTTCTGATCGGAGTTCACACGCTGGAACGTGCAGCAGCGAGGATCCAACAGCGGTATCGACAGTTCAAAAGGATTCCTGATCTCGTGATGGCGAGCATGGGTCCAAAACGAGAGTAAAGAAGCAATAACATAAGCTGAAAGATAAATTCTATGTTTGAGATTGACACGTATATCCTTACTTAGAGCACGTACTTCATCATGACCTGCGGCTTTTTTTCTTACTCGACTGCTTGCTTCCGATTGAGCGGACAGAAGCAGGTCGTCTACGCTTTTGATTCTTGTTGTTGTCGTTGCGGCTATCACCGACATCCTTGCAGTTGCTGCTGCTCACTACGCCCTTGCTGCTTACAATGCCCTTGCTGCTTACAATGCCCTTGCTGCTCACAGTGCTTTTGTTGCCCTTCGATCCCTTTTTCTTCTTTTTAGAACTCAGCATGTCGTCTAGCGAAGGTGTAAGTAGCACATACGCTTTTTTGAGAATATCCATAGTCACTGCTTTGAGCATTCCACTGCTTTCCTCATCTTCACATTTAGCTACATCAGCTAGCACTTGCGTCCGTTCTTCAGGCACAAAGATGAAAGTCTGCGAATCCCAGATAGGAAACGAGCCTTTGGAGAGTACCTTTTTGTTTGTGTATCCCGGATACAAGCATCGATCAAAGACGACAGATTGTTTGTGGCAAAGTTTGTTGATCTTGGCGATGTTTTCAATGCCCCATTGACCAAACGGCGCCTTGGTTTTATGTGTAACATGTACTTCACCAATAGGTGTCAGTATCTGATCCACATGGGAGAAAAAGTCGTGCAATAGCTTCTTGTTCATCTCCATCTCCTCATTCTGTCCATCCTTTCCTCGTGGTGCTCGAACACACGGGAAGTTCCAAATAACGCGGTCAAACTGACCCAGCGCTTTCATCTGCTCAGCATTCGTAGCATCCACTTCATGTTGCACCGTTACGTTCGTCATGGCATTCAATTCGCCAAGGATCTTCTCACTGTCCGGATACGTCTCCAATACCGTCGTCCTGCTCTCGTGCGATGTAGTAACGAGTTGCACGCCTGTTTCTGGACGTAGCGCTCTCGCGAGTGCCAAGGAATAGGAGAAATTACCATCTCCTATCGTCAGAATTCGCTTTACTTTTGTTGCATCGTATAGACCGATCAAATGCTCAAAAGCTTCAGCTGCTGGCGGCTCTGCTTTGGTCTTTGCTGTTAAACGTAGACACATCTCTGGACGTACATTAGACAGCAGACATGGACGACTATACAAGACGATCTTGTAGCAGCAAGCAATGCATCGTGTAAATGCACAGCGTAACGTGTCGCTGTGCACGTACAACAAATCCAAGTCACGCCACTGCGCTTGATCGTCCATGCTTATAGTTTTGACTGGCAGACGTCATTGCTAGCGACTCCCGCGTTAAAGTGACATGTTTCATGTGGTGCACATCCTTCTCCCTTATTGATAAATCAGACTCAGGTCTCAGAAGAAGAAGAAGAGAAAGTCGCTGGAAATTCTTCACTACTGCTTTCGTTATGGACCAACTGATTCCCATTATTAACAAACTTCAGGATGTGTTTAGTGCGATTGGTCAGTCGCCTATTAATTTACCACAAATTGTGGTGATTGGCAGCCAAAGCAGTGGCAAATCGTCCGTGTTAGAAAATATCGTTGGAAAAGACTTTTTACCGCGTGGTTCAGGGATCGTAACACGTCGTCCTCTCATTTTGCAACTTTATAACTCATCGATAACTGGTTCAGTAGAGAATGAAGCTCAAGTTGAAGAATGGGGCGAGTTTCTGCATATGCCTGGACAGAAATTTACCGACTTTAATGAGATTCGTCAAGAAATTGAGAAGGAAACGGATCGTTTGACAGGCAAAAACAAAGGAATTAGTAATAAGAGCATCAACCTCAAGATCTTTTCGCCTCATGTACTAAATCTTACGCTTGTGGATTTACCAGGTATTACCAAAGTACCAGTTGGTGACCAGCCCGTGAACATTGAAGAACAGATCCGAGACATGTGTACTGAGTTTATTACGAACCCAAACTCTATTATCTTGGCTGTCACATCGGCCAATACGGACTTGGCGAATAGTGATGCACTCAAGATGGCACGGGAAATTGATCCAGATGGACAACGTACCATTGGAGTTCTCACTAAATTGGACCTCATGGACGCTGGTACCGATGCAATGGACATGCTACAAGGACGTGTGATCCCACTTAAAAGAGGATACGTGGGTGTTGTGAATCGCAGTCAAGCGGACATTAACTCGAAACTGTCGATTCGAGAAAGCTTGGTAAAAGAACAAAACTTTTTCAAGATGCATCCGTCGTACCGAGCCATTGCGTCGAGGATGGGAACGCAGTATTTGTCCAAGACGCTCAATACGATCCTAATGCACCACATTCGGGACTGTCTTCCGGACATTAAATCAAAGATCAGCAGTATGGTCAATGATCTTGATCAAGAGCTCGGCGAGATGGGGTCCCCTACGGAACAGATGACGGCCACCGAAATGGGTGGCTGTCTGCTGAATCTGCTGTCGCATTTTTCGAGTAATTTCACCAATTCACTGGACGGACGCAACCACCAGCTTGTGGAAATGGACGAACTTTACGGCGGCGCGCGCATCAATTACATTTTCAATGAGATCTTTTCCAAGTCTCTGCGTGAGGTGAATCCGTTCGACGGACTCAGCGATGAGGATATTCGTACTACCATTCGAAACGCCAACGGCCCACGTCAATCGTTGTTTGTTCCAGAAGTATCTTTTGAGCTACTAGCGAAACGTCAGATCAGTCGCTTGGAACAACCTGGTTTGCAGTGCGTGGATCTTGTCTTCGACGAGCTGCAGCGCGTAACGTCACAGTGTGAGACAATTGAGCTGACGCGCTTTCCTGAACTGCGCGACCGCGTCATGGAAGTAGTCAATGGCATGCTGCGTGGGTCGTTGATCCCAACGCAAGCAATGATTCAAAACCTCATTCGAATCGAGCTGGCCTACGTCAACACAAATCACCCTGATTTTATCGGTGGTAGTCGTGCGGTGGCTCAGCTAATGGAAAAAATGCAACGCGAGACGATGGCATCGGCTGGAGCACCTAATCAGGATCCGCGGCGCCCGGGGCAGGCATTAAAGCAGAACACAGCTCTTGCGGGTCCAGCAGAGGAGAAACACGAAGGAAACGGTCTCATGTCCTTCTTTGGGGGTGGTCGAAAGAAAAGCGGTGCGGATGCTCAGGTAAGCTCAAAGTTGCCGGTCGTCAAACTTCCTCAGGTACCCGTGAGCATGCGCCAAGGCGATAACCCGACTGACAGGGAACGCATTGAGACGGAAATTATTAAGAGTCTGCTCGCGTCGTACTTTGATATCGTGCGGAAAAATTTCCTCGACTTGGTGCCAAAGACCATTATGTGCTTTATGGTGGGACACTCAAAGGAGAACATTCAGAATGAGTTGGTTTCGTCCCTGTATCGTGAGGATAAACTGTACGAGCTGTTGGCAGAGACAGGTGATATTGCATCGCGGCGCTCCAACTGTGACGAGATGCGAACGCTTCTCCAGCGTGCTCTTGCGATCGTGAATGAGGTTCGTGACTTCAATACGTTTAAGTGATATAACAGCAAGTATTGAAGGAAGACGAAGAGAAGACCGGTCTCGTAGAAAGGTTATTGAAAGGTATAGCTTTGCAACAAAGTTGATGGACAGCAGTTATACGAAGTATCAAACTGGATTTGACACTTCATTGATTCAACTTGGACTCATTACATGTCCAATATGGCAGCGTCTTGGACTTTTTGCTTAGTTTTTCTGGTACTCTTTGTATTGTATCGGCGGCCGATGTGACTCGATCTCATGTAAAATACTGATGATCATGATGTATCTGCTCTTTGGATCTTAAACCGGTCCAAGAAGACTCAACGTGATGCAATCGATGCGCTGATGTTCATCTCATCGTATAAAGAATTGCGTCGTTTCAAGATCACTCACCAAACAAAAGTCTTGTTGTTTCTAACTCGACGCTTAGCTTTTACTCCTCGTCTGGAATCTCCATCTTCATTCGATCTTCATATGTTTGCTTTTTCTGTTCTTTCTTCTCACCAGAAGCCATTGCCGCTCCTCCTGCTAAAGCAAGAACTGTAGCCATCTGCAGCACCACACGCGCCTGCATAAACTTGTTGCCCAACTTGGACTGGCCTCGTTGAAACGTCACCAGTCCACCCAGCAACACGCCCGCTGTCAGTGCGCAGCCCAGTGGCACAAGTGGGTCTTCCTTCACACGCGTCCATATAGACTTCTTACCGCCGTAGCGCTCATCTTCCATCCAGCTAAAGTCGCCTGCCGCATACACGCGTGGAGGCTCATTACGGTTCGAAGGCATGACAATGAAATTTATAATTGTGGTCCCATAAATTGCGTAATAATGTGAAATTTACAAGTGTCTATTTTTAAATTGGAAGAATCTAACTGTAATTTATTTTAACTCGTAAGACAAGCTGCAATTATTGATGTGGCAAAACAAATTTTGATTCATATGGACGTAATCCGCAAAGATTACGCCTCCTCTCCATCACCTTCGAGGTCGCCCGCCTCAGCGTCTCCTAATGCACTGTCATTTGATGATCAAGAAAAGCGACGTCTGCTTGTGTCTCAGCGTCTTGTTCGCCAGCGTCAAACCTCGTCGTATTGTACGAAAGAACAAGACACTTATGCATTCCGCGGATACGTGGCCAAACGACGACGTTGTACCCCAATTAAAGACCCTCAGTCGTCCACTTCTGTTGTAATCACATCTGCTGTAACTAGTGATGTTAATTGTAGTGTGCCTTTGTTTGATAGTAAAGACAAGACAATTAATGTTGCGACTGATTCGCGGAAGAAGATA
Source organism: Peronospora farinosa (assembly GCA_947646735.1). Classification (NCBI taxonomy): domain Eukaryota; phylum Oomycota; class Peronosporomycetes; order Peronosporales; family Peronosporaceae; genus Peronospora; species Peronospora farinosa. The sequence continues at coordinate 115,780 of CANTFK010000891.1, read as the reverse complement.
CCACTGCGAAGACAAAACCGACAACAATTTGTTGGTCATAATAAGGCAGTAAATGAATTGCAGTGGAATCCAAAACACCCGCTTTTGTTCCTGTCAGCATCAGTGGATACTACTGTACGTCTCTGGAAATCTTCAGCTGATGACAATGAAAGATGTAAGCGGATGCTGGTCCACCACTCGCTGAATGTAAAAAGCGCAAAGTGGTCGCAGAATGGTCGACAAATACTTTCGGGTGGTTATGATGGGATGGCGTGCTGCGTTGACGCTGAAACTGGACAGGTGCAGCAGGAAGTTCGACGACCTAATGTTGGTACGACTTCCACCAACATCGAGCGCATCACAACCGTGCACTTTCACCCGACGGAGCCAAACTCGGTACTACTTGGAACTGACAAAGGATTCATCTACTGCCATGATCTCCGCGTCAAAGACGTCGTTACTACGTACACAAAGTTATTCGGCGGCGTCCACGACTTGCTATTCCTCGATGATCATGGCCAACGGTTTGTGTCGAGTGCTGACGTTAAGCAGCGTAATGCCAGCAATCAGACTCTGCTAGTTTGGGATTGGCGCTCTGCTACATTGCTCTATGATCGTCTAGACAATAACATGCTGGCGCATTCTTGCCTCCGAAAACATCCAGCAAGGCCGTACTTCGTTGCGCAGTGCAGTGGTAACTATGCGAGTCTCTATTCGTCACGGGCTCCGTACAAGTGCGTCAAAGGTCCTAGCGTTGACGGACGCCGTCCACCTCTTCGTTTTGAAGGAAGCCATGAAGTCGAGGGCTACAGAGTGCAGGGCAGCTTTTCTCGCAATGGTGCATTGTGGGCGTCAGGAGATGCTTACGGGCGCGTGGTACTCTACCGCACATCAGGCAAACGTGAACTGGCGGAAAGGTTTCAGCTGTATGCTCGAAACAATGCTTGCATTTGCGCAGTGTTCCAACAGTCCTATGATGAAAGTTCGGATGTGCTGCTCACCGGCAGCGTCCATGGTCGCATTGACCTGTTTAAGCACTAAGCAAGCATCGTGCAAGATTGGGAGTCCAATCGTCTTGTTTACTATAATTACGAACCCTCGTTTTGATCCTGGTCGTTATCTTCTTTATCGGCATTGTGCTGATTCGCTTTAGCCATTTCCTCAGCAGCACGAAGTTTGCGCTCAACATTAGCACGACGTCTATCAGTTCGCGGGAGCAGCTTGCGCGAAGCCGTGAGATGTTTCACAGCTTCTGTCCACGCTTCGTTTGGTGCTAGAACACTATCAGCATAAATCAAATGTGTCTCCCAGTTCTTCGGACGCAGCTTGAACGAACGCTGGAAGGCTGCAACGGCCTGCTGATAATCTCCCAAAGCTGCAAATGTACGACCGTACGTGCACATCAAAATGCTCCAACTAGTCTTTTCATACTCAGGAACCGCGGACAGAGCGTTCTCCACAATCGTTTTAGCACGCTCTAGATCTACTGGCAACTCAAGCAGCGCACGCAAGTTCCAAACAGATGCATTAGAGGGATCAACCTTAAGAGCCTTTTCCAAAGCCTGGCGAGCTGCTGGGAGACAACCATTCCGCTGCTCAATCTTGGCCAACTCAATGAGCAAAGGTGCGTCATTGGGTACATGCTGAGTAGCCAAGGTAAGCACTGAACGCGCAGCCTCATAATTCTTCAATCTAGCTTCGACACGTGCGAGCGCACGCCACGACTCAATGGCCGTTGGTTGCACGTTTGTAGCCTCGTCGTACAGTTCTCGTGCATGGTCGAGCTCTCCATGCTGCTCCTCAAAGTCTCCAAACGCGTGAAGCACAGGCCCAGTGTGCTGAAGCTTTTGAAGTGCGCTTTCAAAAACCTTGCGCGCATTGCGCGTACGTCCACGTCTTTTGTACAAAACGGCAAGAGACATCATGCTAGGTACGTGGTCAGGAAACTGTTCCAAAGCCTCTATGTACAAGCCCACTGCTGCATCCTCGTTACCCAGCTCTTCCTCCATCTTTGCATACGAGTTATAGGCCGACGCCTCCACATAGAGTCCACCGTCAATAAGTCGGCGGTACGCACGACGTGCCTCATACAAGTCGCCAAGCTTGAAGTGGGCCATAGCACCAAGTAAAATGAGCCACTTGTGTGTTGGATATCGCCTAAAAGCACTCGATATCACTGCGAGCGCATTCTTGTACAGCCCAGCATCATACTCTGCTTTAGCCCATGCATGCCAAACTTGACCTGTCGCTCGCGGGTGCGAAACAGCGTTCTGAAAAATACTCCGAGCCAGTCCAACATGTTGGCATTTGGCCTCGAAAACACCATATGCTTGCATAATCAGCACGTCCCTCGGATGTTCCTCTAAAAGTTCCTGAAACCTCTCTCGTGCTTCATCGTGAGATCCCGCCTGAACCTCACACAACGCCATTCCCAATCCCGCCATCGGATTGTGCGGATCTGTAGCTAAAATCAACTTGAAAATGCGCTTGGCTTCCTGCAAATTCTTTGTCTCCAATTCCATTGACGCCCACGATGTCCACAACTCAACATCAAATGAGATCCGAGACGCCTTGGAGAAGATCATCCTTGCCAGTCCGTAATTCCCTGCCTTCCATTCCTATTGCATCACAACAAACAAGTCACACATTATTACACAATGTTCCACAACATTTACAAAAATCAAACCAGTCAATCAATTTCTTTCTTCACCGTCTTACCATGACACCCCATTTGTTCCACATGCCCATTTCCTTTGGATAACATCGTTGCAACACATTTCGAAACAAATTTCGAGCTATTGGTACATTATCTCGCACCAATTCATTCAGCGTTGGTTCAGGTCCTTGCCAGCGGCTCTTAAGACCGTTCAAGTACTTGACATCGGGCTCCCATGGCGTCTTCCCTGAAAGTTTACTAAACTTTTTTTCTACTTGACGATCATAGTCCTGTCCCTCGTACAACGCATCCATTGGTCTATGTCCAGAGAACAGTCTCTTTTGGATCTGTAGGGCACACGTACTTTGGCGCATCGTCAGTACTTCATGACGACACAGCACACGTCCCACTGACAAAAGGCGTCCCAAGCCTTTCATTTTCATGATGTTTTCGTGTTGAAGCCGAAATAGTGACATGACACTATTGAAAACGTAATGTGGGCTACACTATTACAATGGGGTACAAAACACTATTTGAGGCGACGCGTTTGAACCAGTCAAACGCCTTGGACGAGAGTGTCAAAGTGTCGGCAATCATTACGTAAAAGCTTTATTTCCTAGGACTCCACGTTTATAAGAATCATGTCGGCTGAGGAAGTTGTAGCAGAGGTTGAGGTGCCCAAGGAACTAGGAGAAATGGAAGCTCTCAAGGAAGTGCTTAAGAAGGCTCTCATTCACGATGGTCTCAAGCGCGGATTGCACGAGGCTGCCAAGGCCCTGGACTCACGTCGTGCGCGTTTGTGCTGTCTGGCTCAGGACTGCGATGAGCCCAGCTACAGCAAGCTGGTGCGCGCTTTGTGCGAGGAACACGGCGTAAACCTCATCCTGGTGCCCTCGGGAAAGCAGCTCGGCGAGTGGTGTGGTCTGTGCAAAATTGACGCTCTGGGCGAGGCTCGCAAGGTCGTGTCTACTTCGTGCGCTGTCATTACGGACTTTGGTGAAGAGACCCACGCTTTGAACGTGCTGTTGGACTACCTCAAGCGCCAAGGAGAGAACTAAGTATCAGGGATCGTTATCTGTTTAGGCGGTGACCTATGAGACCAAGTGCAAATTTGGGGGTAAATACGTCCACGATTATAACATGAACTTCCAGGGACCGCTGATGCAGCGCTGTTCATTGGGGACTGAGACTTCTGTTGGAAGCTTTTACAACACAAACGTTATCGAGAGTATTGCTTTGATTGTCTTTGTGCGATGTGTGCAGGAATAGGTCGGATCACTTCAACTGATTCAAGATTATCGCATGTGTAACTAGCTACTCTTTCAGTTTTGCAGTTTGCCTCTACCAACGAATCTTTGTAACATCAGCTCAGCGCATTCTTGCTCGTCTCCCCTTCATTCTGAGTCGCGAGACTTCCATTTGCGTCTTACGTGCGCGACAGGAACCCCATTTTGCCATGACGGCTACGTTTTCAAGCAACAGTGTGCATTTGCCTGCATGTAGCCATATCTTCACCATCGCTGGCTCGTTCGTCTCTTTCGAGGCATGAGACGAAGCTGCCAGCTCGACAAACAATTAGTGTCATGGTTCCATCAGCATCCAGTGTGGCAAGCCACGAGAACTGCAGAAGTCAGGATGACTCGTCCTAGCCGCTGACGTGGGCACAAGCTTGTCGTTGGTCAAGGCATGACCACTTCCTGACCTGTGGAAAGCGCTTCTTATACAACACAACAAGTGATCATCGTTCGTCCGGTAACTTGTCACCTAAACGACGCTGTTTGGCCCGGTTCAGCGGCGGCATTTTACTTTCGGTATTGCGGCTGTGTACATCGTGCATCGTCGATGCACGCATAAACTTAGATTTTCCCTGTGCCTCAGGTACCTCCACCTTTTCATCTCGTTGCATCTGCCGCATGGTACCCATCAAGAACGGGTGCTGCATTGCTTCGGTCGGAGTTATCCGTGTATCCGGGCTAAATATAGAAGGCAGACAAGAGTTAGCTGTGCTGCGCAGATTAGTAAGAAACTCATCATTAACGTACTTGAAGTCTAGCATGCGCATTATGAAGTCGTGAAGGGTAAGATACTGCTCTGGGCTATTATTCAGAGTGCCACACTTGTCAGCAGATGCAAGAATTTCAGGTAGAGTCTTAGAACTTTCAGGAATCTGGATATACAAAATCAACGTCAGCAAACTACAAGAAATGCAGGGCATTTCTATGTACCCACTCACCACATTAGCTCTTTTTGGCGGCGCAATCTTGTGCGCTTTTAAGCGGTAGTCAGTGCGCTTTTCGCCGCCTTCAGTCACCACAACTTCATCGAAGAAGCATCGTCGATATTTGGGGTTTGCCCGAGCAATTAACTCGCGCGATGGCATGCCAAGTACGTTAATAATTCGGTGCAGCTGGTCGACTGAGTCGTAGCCGCAAAACAGCGGTTTGCCCGTATGCATTTCTACCAGAATACAGCCGAGGCTCCACATATCAATAGCAGCAGTATATCGCATTCCGAGCAACACTTCAGGTGCTCGATAGAAACGACTTTGCGTGTAGCTGTGAATCTACATACAGAAAGCATAGCGAAAAGATTCATCAGCGATCCATTCTAAAAGCACCACGAGTCGGTACGTGTAGACAAACCTGATTCTGCGACAGACATGAGCTGCCGAAATCAATGAGTTTAATGGAGCTGTGAGCTTCGGAAACCAGTAAGATATTTTCCGGCTTCAAGTCGCAGTGAATCACGTTTACATTAGGGTGACGAATATACTCCAACGCTTTTAGAATCTGCCGCGTAAACTTTCTCAGCAACTTGAGACTAATTCCACTGAAACTCGTTCGACGCAGGACGTCAAAGAGGTTTGGTCCAAGCCGCTCAAACACCAGACACTGGTGTCCTTCATGCATAAATGAATCTTCTAGCTTGACTGTATCACAACAGAACCCAAAATATTGGTTAGATCAGCGGCCATATTGCAACATCAAGCGACTCTAGGAGCTCATTGCAGTAACGAGCGACTCTTAATGCTCTCTCCAAGAGTAGCTCCAATATACCAGTCCAAAGAGACATCATCAGTTGTCAAAAAGAACGCACCAATATAATTTGTGGCATCATAGTGCTGAGGAAGGTGCAGCTGTTGCAATATGTTAATCTCCATCTGAGCCTGCTCCGTGTACTGCTGTTTCTTCTGCACAATTTTAATAGCCACAGTCTTCCCTGTTGTAAGGTCCTGAGCCTCTACTACTTGTCCAAATGAGCCCTACAATGATAACAGTAATTGTGTCAGCCTAGTGTCTCTTTCATTACATCAACAAAATCGAAACTCCGTTCGTACTGCGCCAAGTTTCTCGCCACGCACAAGGTAGCGGCCATTGTGAAAGGTCTCCTCTCCAGTCTCCGATAAGACATAATTAGCAGGTATTGACTTTTTCTTCTTCTTTGTAGTTACAGTGCTTTTAGGCTTGGGTTTGTTGTTCTTTTGGTAGTAGTTCTACATACGGCAAAACACCAGTCAAAAAAACGATGCTAGATCATGCTACAGGTACTTCATTGCCACGCTTCACGCACCATATTGATAACATTCAAAGTACGCAAAAGACCCCGTGTAAGTTGATGGCGTGGTGTGTCCTTAAGCGGCCTTATGGCGTCATTAGCGTCGTCTAGTGTCTCCATCACCTGATCTGGTGCTTTGTGCTGCGCTGTGTCGGTTTGGCGCCGAAGAAAACGCTTTATCTGCGAGGTTTTATCGGGTTTTGAGGTTTTTCAAAAGGAAACCTGCCTTAGCGCATGGCATGCCTCTTCGTTTTCGCGCTTTTTTTAATATGTTGACGGCTTTATGCACCTAGAAAGTGACATTTTGTGATGAATAATACTAACATCGTTACATGTGAGACGCGTGCGCACTGACGAGGGGCCTCAACACGATGAGAATTGATGGAATTATATTTCGCGCCTTTTTTCAAGACGGGCATGGTTGTGATCGGCGCTGAGTGGCATACAAAACGTCATATTAAATCTCAGATCTTCGTCGTCACGACGTCTTTTTATGCCAGAAGGTCGCGTGATACAACTTGAAGCCAGAGTGGAGAGGGGCAGAAAAGGGCAAATTAGCCATTTGATAATGTCATGCCTTTAGACGCAGCTACTCGACGTTTTTTAATGTATATTTTGTTTATTTTATTGACTGAAAAGGTATCGGTTCATCTCGCTTTATAGTGTTTACTAGGGGTTACAGTGGGAATATGTTGCCCATCTCCGTTAGGTGCGTATCACGTAGGATACAACATCATCATCCCCCTCTATTGTAACAGTATGACGTCCCCGACGCTTGATGAAGTGGAGGTTATGACCGACTTGGCCAGTGTCACCTATGGAGCGCGTGTATTGTTTGCCACGGATGAGTGGTTTGCTCCTGCAAGTCGTCTGCTGCTTCTTGAACCCCCAATCTTTATCACCGATAAGTTCACGAGTTTCGGCAAATGGATGGACGGCTGGGAGTCACGACGCAAGCGAACGCCTGGTCACGACTGGTGTGTGCTGGCACTAGGGATGCGCGGTGCGGTAGACGTCGTGGACGTGGACACCGCCTTTTTTACGGGCAACCACCCGCCGCGTATATCCATTCAAGCTGCGGATTTCACCCAGGGCTGTGACCACGGTGCTGAGACTGCATTGCGAACCCTCACGGCTAAAACTACGAGAGATCGCGCCATGGGAGTTTCCACGACACACGAGGAACTCAAGCTGGTGGAACAGCTTAAGTCCTTCGAATGGACGGAGATTGTCCCGCCCACAAATCTCAGAGCTGGATACGTTGAAACCCGCCACAATTTGCTGCAAGTGACACTTTCCAAGAGAGGGCCATGGACGCATATTCGACTTAACATGTTCCCAGATGGAGGAATCGCACGTCTGCGAGTGTTTGGTGAGGTGGTGATCGACTGGAAGCACATTCAGGTCTCTGAGATGCTTGATCTGGTGAGCATTGCACACGGAGGGAAGGTTGTCGGCTATAGTGATGCGCATTATGGCCATCCACGCAATTTAATGGCACCAGGACGAAGTAAGACGATGGCTGGAGGATGGGAAACTGCTCGCAAGGTGACACGTCCTGCGATTTTGAAGGCGGACTTGAATTCTGGGCTGCTAAACGTGCCTGGTAAGGATTGGGTTGTGCTCAAGCTGGGGCATTTGGGCATAATTCGACAGGTTGAGGTGGATACGAACCATTTCAAGGGCAACTTCCCGGAGAGCTGCATGATGTACGGCACGCGATACTATAGTGACAACGCAGAAGATAATCTACTGAAGGATAGAGCTATCAAGTGGAAAATCGTGCTGCCTCGTGTGAAGCTGAAAGCACATACGCAACACTATTTCTCCGTCGCGGAAGGTGACGTGAATCTGATCCCTGCTGGGGTCAATTACGTCAGGCTCGAAATGTTCCCCGATGGAGGAATCAGCCGTCTTCGCTTGATTGGCAACAAGAAAGATGTTGCAGCTCACCTATAAAACACGTGTTCATGATGGTAAAGCTTCTTGACACAACGACTAGTACGATTCCTCGCCGCATTGTGTACTGTTTCTTGATACAAAGTTGCGGCGGCGGCACGTAGATGTCTTCTCTACACAAACACATCAGCCAAAACGAACTACGTGTGTGTGCTTTGCTTGTTTGGTCCTAATTACTCACCTCAACCGATGCGGTATTGGCAGGCAGTATCGCTACCATAAAGCGTGAACGTGCAAGTAGTCTTAAACCTTTGTAATAGAGACTGTGAGCCTTTGCAAGATCTGCTTGAGTAATGCAATATGAGCACTGCTTCGCTTGACGTGAACGACTCCACATCAAATTGACGCTACTCGTTTGCTATTACAACTTTCAGAAGCTGTTTTTTCTGCGGTCTTCGCTTCACGCGCCTTGATACGTCGTATTCCTCCACTAGCTATGCTATATCATCGCATGCAGGCAGGAGGTCTACCTAGGAGATGATTAACGGGCAAAGACCAAGCTGTTTAGAACTCATGTAAGAAATGCAGCCATCCTCAGATAACACGACGTACGCAGCATTCGCGATTACATTAATTAGGCGATAAAGGCGTTACGCCCCCCCCCCCCAACACGTTAACTATCCCCCCCAAACGTGATCTTTTCTGATCCAATCGAGGTCTTTATTATGTCAGGTGTTGGGTCTCTCGGTGATAGCGATGTGCGCGAGCGTCTGCTGCCCGCTGGAACGCATCACCCGTCACAGTACGAAAGCAGAGAACGAGACATATTCACACACGAGGAACTGCTGCATTCAATCGGATCGTTCTCCGCTGTCGTATGGCCTGTGGCCGTCACCATGTTGCTCGCCAGGTGCGTCACTAAAACATCTCAACTGCAAGGAACAAACCCAATATGCAACTTATTTGCGGTCGTGTATTGCAGTTTTATGTCACTTAATGTCGTGGATCCAGCATCAGCCAAGGCACTTGCAGCGTACGTTGCAATCACAAAAGGAGCTCTACTCTTGGCTAACAAAGTTATGGATGTACTGCCTGCAGAGCTTATCTAGTCTATGGACCGGAGACAGACAGGGATGCATCCACGGGGACGAAGGTGGCATATGCACTAGTGAACGCTCTGACAATTGTATCGTTTTTCCTTGTGGCAACGTTCGTAATTGTCTGTTGCTACAAGCTCAACTTTAACAAGGTGATATCTGAGTTCTATCTTACATGTTGCTGTAAACAATTTGGAGAGATTAATGTTTGTGTTGTATATTGCAGATGTTGATTGGATACATGATGTTCTCGTCGGCAATGCTGTTGGGTATGTTGGGAGGCAACATGCTAGTCATCGTCATTGCCAAGATGGAGATCCCAGTGGATATGTTTACGCTCTTGTTTGTCATGTACAACTTTTCCGTCGTCGGCGTGCTGACTATCTTTTACCAGAAGGGCACGCCTATGTGGCTCACGCAGATGTACTTGATTGCCACGTCAGTCATCATGGCTTGGCAACTGGGGCAGTTTCCGGAGTGGAGCACCTGGGCCTTGGTGATTGTGCTTGCATTTTATGACTTATGTGCGGTGTTGACGCCGTGTGGACCGTTGAAGTGGCTTGTGAATCTTGTACAACAGGAGGGGCGCCCGCTTCCTGGTACGTTTCGGATTTGTATCAATAGCTTTGCGTAGTTCCTTTTGCTGAGTTGATCGGTGTTGCAGGTCTTCTCTACGAAGCTGAAATTCGCCGTGATCACTCAACGAATGCAGCTTCACCTGCGTACGAAAATATCTATTACCAGTGCGAGTCAGAAATGCCTCTTCGTTTAGGTTCACCGGGGGATGTGCCAGCATTCCCTGCTACTTCAAGTCAGACTTCCCTGACACCTCGTCTGGCCGGATTGCGCGATCGGTTGATCAAATTTTACACAAAGCATAATCCGTCTGCAATTCCCCGCATTGACCAGATTCTGGAACGGTATCATGGACGAGAAGCTGAGCTGTGGCATGACCTGTGCCAGAAATATATTACCAATGAAGGGGGTGCGTTTGTAGGTAGCTTACTTATTCGGACATGGTTTGGTTTGCTAACATGAATCATGCATGGCCTACAGAGGTGGACGAAACGATCAAACTTGGACTGGGAGATTTTGTCTTTTATAGCGTGTTAGTATCTCGAGCCGCCATGTATGACTTCTCGGCAATGATCGGATGTTTGGTTTCTGTCCTCATGGTATGTAGGTGTTGTTTGGGAGCAGCAAAATCATTAAATTGATCTTTCGTGTTTCGCTTTGTCTAGGGGCTCGGGGGCACATTGTTCCTACTCGGTATTTACCACAAGGCACTTCCAGCGCTACCGATTTCAATTCTGTTAGCTGTCATGATGTACTTTTGGCTTCGAGTGGTGTTTGTGGACTTTGTGAGCAGTGCTTTAAGTGCTGGTGTACCTCTATAAAGAATTAAATTGATGCGAACTGAACGACATCTTTGTTACCGAAAGCCTCCTTGTTGCTCATAGGAAGTTGCCCCTTTTGATACAATCTTGAAGGAAAGAGGTGAGAAACGTAAACCCTAAGAAGTGAAGAGCTTCGAGCTCAATTTTCCATGGTAGCGAGTCTCCGAGCCACATTTCAACTTCTTCCTTGTAAGCACCGTTAGCCTGTGGACACAAACATGTCATTTGGTGTGCATAGTCAAATGTGTTGTCATCTTCATGGCTCCACCTGAACGAAGCTGGTACGCAGTAGGGAGTCCGCTACGGCAATATCCTTTCGTGTCAGCGCCTTAAGGGACGATGAAGGCAAGCCCAAGCGTGCAGCTTGTGACGGACGGAAGCCAACCCACTTAATGTCGACAGCTAATGAATGAATACCAAATTGACTTAGAAAGACAATTCAGAGAATATCACTCCAATTAATCTTACCATATTGCAGCGACTCCAAAGGCATCCGAGCTGACCCTAATTTGTAAGTAAGCTAAAAAGGAGTTATTTATCAAAAGAAACTGATGGATCAATCCTGTATGTCTTCGTACCATGATCGAGAGACCAAATGGATTGCAATCGCAAACACCGAAAACCGGAAGTTCGAAAACACGACTCAATAGGCTGACGAACATTCTGGCACAAATGTATTTCGAATAAGGTGATACATCAAAACGATATGACGCTTCAAGGTGATGGAAGACCTTGTGGCTAGATCTGGAAATCCACGACCGGTGATTAAGATACTTGGAATCGTCTCAAAAAATTTGTCCTCTCTAGTTTTGAGAATCATGTCTGGTAAATCAAAGCAATATCACACCCAAACGACCACTGTATACCTCAACCGATTGAAGATCCCTTCAGTACATCGCAAGTCGTTACAATCAGTACATTCTCCATGTAGTTAAGTTCAACTTACCATCCTTTTCAATCACAACAATGCACTTTGCGTTGCTTTGCCTGGACCAAATCAGTGGAATAAGCTCTACAATATTCGACCATTGATAGGAATCGCATACATCTCGCTTGACTTTAGCTGCAAAAGTTCTTGAGTAATCGACACCTCTTCTCCGCTACTAAAGTGCCTCCACTGGCCATCTCTCTTCAAGTGCACAAAGATGTTAGCAATGAACCATCGCCCCACAATTAACCATTCATATTTGTGAAGACATACTAAGATGCTTATGTTTCCAGTGAAAAATCCTTTAGTCGCGCCGACAATATTCATGCATCCTCTTGGAACACCTAAGATACTTCCAGTGTCTGCGAGCAAAATGTTTAGTACCTTATCTCGGTACAGAGAAGAAGCACAACAACCCAGAAAGGTTGTTACCTAGAATTGCTTCGTCGGCTTCGCTTTGGCCTTTGAAAAACGGGTGCAAATAGTAAACATCTCGCTGCAGCGTAGCCACAGCCCAGCAAAAGTCAGGAGTTGCAATAGAGACATGGCATTGTCCACGATAGCAAGTACATACCTGTGTTGCTGTTTTATTTTGTGTTAACAGAGCATGTACCGTCTGCAGAATCAACCAGATCCCCGTGTATCGCCTGCCTCCTTGTCGGTTCTGTACATACCGTGAGCTGAGTAACGGAGAAAATATAAAGTAATGAAAAAATCAGCTAATACAAGTCTGATCAAGCGCGTCTCGTTGCCGTGAAACTGTTGCTGCTTCTTGCGGTCGTAGATCATCGCGGACGAACTGCGCTTCAACTTTACAGAAAAAAGTCAGCAAAACGTTTCATGACGACGCATAGATCACAACATTTGCTTACAGCTTCCAGATTTAGCACCTTTCCGTCCTGTACAATTCAAGTTTTTATATCAAACTCTCTCTATATATATGACTTAGCATCTACAACGTGGGCCGTACTGATAGGCACTTTAAGAACTCGGCTGCCAACAATTCAATATGGTGCAAGACCTGCCATGATCAAGTATAAAATCCCATCTGTCACTGTATTCTGCGTATAACAATGAGATTTCCCTCCTTTTCACCTCTTCTCGAGACCATCCAGTCGCTGTTGCTTCTTCTTGCTTGCGTCCTGTTGCCATGGCGTCAAAATGTTGAATGACAATCACTCCTATGGACTTCAACTTCAACCTCGATTCCGCGCTAGCTGAATACCGGTTTATTTTTGGTAAAGCAGTAATGTAAAAAAGCACTTTTTTGCTCCTTCAAAGCCTTGCTGCAACTTTAAGACAAAGTTGAGCATCAAATACGTCACGAAAAAGTAAGTCATCAAGCCTGTATGTCGCAGAATGAGACGATTGATAATCTGCTGCAGCCGATGCATCGAAACCAACACTCTCGCTGTTGTTGTAGCTGCAACAATGTATCCGTCGATCCACTTTAAATACGATGCCATACGACGCATGGAAAAAAAATGTTAGACGATGTGCGCAAGGAAGACCCGCGTGGAGTATCAGGAAATGACATGTAGACAAACAATCACCTGTATAGCATGATTAGAAAAAACGGAGATGAATACAGAATAGATCCTTTCGATAGTTCAGCTCGTGACGTGAACAATGTCGATCGTGTACGGGCTGATGGCGCGGCAGTAGAATAAGCTGTGTGGGTTCACAGACCGGAGCGCCTCGCGCCGCGCTTGGGAAATTGGCGCAGCACGAGCTTAGCGCGTTCCGGTCTCAAGGAAATAAATTTAACGTTTTCATATACGACGATAGCATCACATGCAAACGGTACATCTCAGCCGTCATCACGATTGCCGCATTTCCTGGTCAAGTACAAGTAGCAGACGCAGAGTGCGCCATGGCGCTCTTAATTCGACGCTGAACTCGCTTATGGAAAGCATACCTCTAGGTTGGAGACGCCCATGTCACATGGAGTGAGTCAAATACCCATTAAAATCATCATCGACAACGTTAGCCGGGTACGGGTGCTTTGAGTTTAGTACAGCAGTGCGCTTACTTCATTTCGGCATCGTGCTAACAGTTGATTGAACGTGGGACGATCGACTCTTTTGGAACGCGCAAACTGTAGAAGGACAACGATAAGTCGGCTATGAAGCTACAGAATGCATATTGCTGCGATAACGTCTAGATCTGGATCGCGTTGCATTTGCGCTTGTCGCGACGTTTCATGATATCGGACCAATACTGTCAGATACTCTGTACGGAGCTGAATGACACAGGCAAAGTTGTAGCCGCCACCGCTTGCGCACCAACAGGTGCAGCCAAAAAAGGCATCAGGCATAGCATGCGGTAACTAATCAAATCCTGTTCTGTTTGTCTTCTTTTTTTGGTCTTCCTTTAGTAGAGGCATTTATCCAAGACTTTTCTATTGAACGTCAAAAGTTTGGTAGCATACTTTGCTCCACTAGTAAAGTGCTTAGGGACATGCTGCTTACATGTCACCTGAGGCAGCCGTGTCCGCAGCTGCCTTCTGCAGCAGTTCTTTCGTCTCCTTCTCCGTCAATTGGCGGTGCACGATCTTTCCATCGGCGTTCTGCGTGACCGTCATGAACTCAAGCTTCTCTGCTGTGGGGGTGGCCGCGTCCATGGTCTTGTTCATAACCTTCACCGAGAACGTCAGTGCCTCTTCCACCGTCATATCCTCCTCGTAATCACTCTTGAGCATGCTCTTAGCGGCGCGGTTGTTGGCACCGATAGCAGTGGCCTTCCATCCGCCATAGTTTCCACTAGGGTCGCTGTGGTACAACTGGAAGCCATGGTGGCGGTCCCATCCAGCATACAAAAATGACACACCAAATGGACGCTGACCCCCAAATTGTGTGTACGCCTGCTTGTAGTTGCAAATGGTCTGTACCAACTGCTCGCACGGCTCCTTCTCCTGGTACGCTAGCTCGTAGCGCTGCGCCGATAGACGCGCGTAGTTCACGAGGATATTGGCGTCAGCAGTCAAACCGGCCACGGCGCAGATCAGGTGGTCATCCAGCTTGATAGTCTTCTCACTTGTCTTACTAGGCGTCAGCAGCTTCGACACCGTCTTCTTTTCCGCTGTAATGTCAACAAGAAACGTACGCCTCTAAGTACACATCCAAAAATAGTAAGACAATATGCACTTTACGAACCTGCAATGACAATGCCGTCCTTGGCAAGAATTCCAACGGCTGATCCGGCATTATTAATGGCCTCCATTGCGTACTCCACCTGGAAGAGGCGACCTATTCGTCATCAGGTCCATATGTAGTACTACGTTAGATAGCAGAGCAGCATTACTGCAGATAACATACACATAGCAGACCTTCTGGGGAAAAGGTGGTCGTGCGGCCGTCGTATCGTCTGGACATAATTCTGGATGTTACTCGTGATGATCTTTCGTCGTATCTACAGAAAGAGGGGGAGAAGCGGATAATGTCCGCCTCAATTGGTGGAAAACACGTCGATTATTCCTTTGAATTGACCAATGCAACACTGTTTATATTTATCCGGTTTTTATCACTATCTAGAGGAATCACTATCTAGAGCTGTACCGATGTTATAGTATCACACGAAGATAACCAATGCCATGACTCATTGACTGGACAAGTATATTAAATTCAGCTGCGACTAAGCTTTGTCCAGCAATGCTACACTTTCGTTGCAGCTTATTTCTTGGTCTTATTCGAGAAGAAATAGTGCTTCATGCACGGGTATAAGACTGTAATGGGGGTACACGACGGTTGAAGAACCATATGCATACAATGCAAACTTTATACTTGTCGGTATTAAGTGTGGGCGGTAGGATGAGTATCGGTAATACCGTACCTTATCGGTTATGGGTCAATAACCAATATCGTAGTACTAAGTAAAACATACACTGATGACTGGATGACCGTGTCGTCCATCAAATGGTTCTACGTGATATAAATAACTACTAGGGTGTGTACTTGTCATTCTGTGCGCGAAGTCTACGCTGATGATAATAATGGGGTTACCCGACGTTGAAAAAATGATATTCATAAGTACATGCTTACACCATAAATTATGCATATAATGTATTGTCAATGTTGAGCTTGATTAATGGTGAAGGTACATCGCAGATGTTTCTCGATCGAGTGGTATGCCAACATGGCTCACCTGTGGTAATTGCTTGTGACTGTAACCCTCGATTCACCGGTAAGTTTTGGAAGTCCATCTTCCAAATGCTAGGCATAAGATTGGACATGTTCACAACGGATCCTCCCAGACCGATGGTCAAGCCAAACGCGTTAATCGTGTAGCTAAAAGGATATTCCACACAGCTTTTGTGCTCATACGCCTTGGCATTGGAGCTCTATACTACCTGTTGTTGAGTTTCGCACTCAATAATTAGGTACACGTCTCTACTGGCTATACTCCGTTCTATGCGAACGGCATCACGCATCCGCGCGTTCCGTTAACGCTGACACTCCGTGGTTCAGGGCTTGGTGGGGGAGAAAGCTCCAGTTGACTTGCTGATGTCAGCCCTGGTACTGTTAAGAAACAGGTAAGAGAATTCTCGAAACGCGACTGAATGTCTTACGCTATGTGCGTGATGCAATGTGTAGACGGGCACTTCTACGAAGTTGCCTCGTACTACGAGCACACACCTTATGCACAAGCGAGGAAGCGGTTATACCGTCTTACCTTCGCGTGCGAGGGTGGTTGGGAGGTTGGTCGACTGCTTAAGCAGTCGTACCACCAGTTGCCTCTCGCTTAAGCGAGAGTGCAACGAGCTTCTTAACACTTAGAACACCGACGTCACGCAGAAGTCTTTCAACTTCTCGTGCGTGGTGTGTTTGTTTAAGGAAATTCAAGACTGATATATATTTAATTAATTATAACTAAATATATGTTTAACTACTGATTGGCTATATATATATATATATATAGATCGGATACGCGACTCTTTAGAAGCGTATCCTGTCGCATGATCTTAAATCTAGACTTAAGATCGCAACTGACGTCCTTCTGAGACGTCGTGATGCCTAGCTTCAACTAGCGTCATCCCTTCTCATGTGAATCCATCAATGGATATCACATTCACGAGGGTGGATCACATTTGTGTGTCGCACCCAAGTGACTGGTCAAAAGTAATCATGGATACTTTTAGACCAAACATTAAGTATATTACTTAATGTTTACGTGTAACTAGGTACCCTGTCACACCATCCCCCGTTTTAGAACGATGTTTACATTTTATAAAACATCGCCTAAGAGACAGAGAGACTGGCGAGCCGTTTATAAACGCGCCGTTTAGTCTGCTCAGTACTCATGCCACCGAAACGTGGTAAGGCTGATGGGTAGCCTGCAAAGGCACCCATGCAGTCCAGCACTAAGCGCACGCGCCGCGATTTATCGCAGCCGTCGCAAAGTGCGTCAGGCACTGGGGTGAATCTTCCATCTCACGATAATGTGGATGAAGATCCATCTCTCATTGTTGACTACAATGAGACCACACCACTGCCATCACCCCAAAGTGGCGATGAGCATAGTGCATTGATGGGAAATATGTCCCCATCATTTGAGACACCCGTCCTTGAGGAAGCATCTATGCTTCCTACAAGCGAAGGTAACGCCTCGTCGTCTGCGCCTACGAGCGCAGCGACTAAGACTGAGCACGCTACTTCGAAAGGAGTAGTCGCGACTCAGTCAGATGTAACTCCTCAAGCTGATGTCTTGACAATCCATAATGGAGCAGCTGAGTGTGAGCTTAAAGCTCCACCAAGTACACCTTCGGCCTCACTAGCCCGCCGTCGCGAGGGCGGCTACGTGAGTGGTGGCTTGCAACCAATGCCACCTCCATCTGAGTGGATGAACTCGCATGGGTCTAGCGCAGCGCTTTTACAGCGTGCCACTATAGACGCTCATAGATTCTATAGCGTCTTTCCTGTGTGGAAAAAGCAGGGCAAAGCACTTGGTCGTGCTTTCCCAATTCCAGTCGTGCTGCGTTCTAACGAAACAGCCGACGACTATGAAGCTGAACTTCGGCGCCGTGTTACCTTGCAAGAAGATGCAACTAAACAGCGGTCGCAGCGAATCAGCTTCGCCATGAAGCGTGCACATGAAATTATGGGCGGTAAGCGACCCCCAATTAATTCTCGCCACGCTTCTTCTGCTAGTCCTTCCGGACCTAGCAGAAAGAAGACAGCTGGTGCTGCTTCACATAAGCAGCCACCAGCCCAGGCACGTCAACGCGCAAAGCGTCCACAGGCTCCCACGAGTCAAAGCTCGTTGGGTAACCCTTCCACTGGACAAGGATTTGGAGCTTTCGCTTCACAAACCGGTGGGCCAACAGCCTTCCAACAAGGAAGCGCGTGTTCCCATCCGTGTCCACCAACACAGGTGGCGCCCGATAGGAGCGGCGATTACGCCCACCTACTCGCGGCTGCCTACCCTGCTGCTTTTCAGACGCAGGCTGAGTCCACTGCGCTGAAGAGGCAGGTGACAGATCTCGAGAGTCAAGTCTCGCGACTGACCTCGGATCTGTGTGATGTGAGGGCGAGAGATATGACCGCCTGAAGACCCGTTTGGACATCTTAGAGCGACTGGTGATGAGAGACCCGCGTCAATCGCGGATTCCTCCTCGATCACCGAGTCCTCTATCGCCTCGTTCGTATACGGGGAGCCTCTCGGCTTCCTTGTCGCCTGATCGGTCGCGACGCTCGACTCACAGTCGGCGTCACCATCGGTCTCGTCAGACCGATGCGGATATGTGATCTCTTCTGGATCAACATACCATTTCAGACGACCCACGTAAAATACGGGGTGCGTCTTCATATACGGTGGGAGAGTGAGCCTATAATTTAGGTCTCCAACTTCTTCAACCACTGTAAAGGGCCCAATGAATCGGGGCAATAGCTTAGTAGTACCACCAGGTAGTACAGAAATTGCATGTTTAGGTAGGGTAGCAGTACTTAATAGCACTTTGTCCCCCACACTAAAGTGTTCATTGTTTTTGCGACCATGCTGGTCTGCATATTGTTTTTTTTGTCCTGTGCGCTTGCCATCGCGTCACAGACTTTACGTGTGATGGCTAATCGCTCATCCACAAAGCGCTGAGCTTCGCTCACGCTTTTAGCATCCAGCTCGCCTATGACGCCTCCAAGAGGTCGTTCATGGGTCGACGCTGTTGATAACACTATAGTGTCATCGTCAAGGAGCACTGGCATTTCTTGCCGTGCCTCCGTTGTGACACCTGTAGGTGTCGTGACCACTGCTAAAGTAGCAGTGTCACTAGGTCAACCTTGGCCCTCTTTGGCATTCGCACCGAGCGAAGTGAGGGGCCCTCCACCACTAAGACTCGGGCTGCGTAAAAACAAGACTGGCGTTCGAGGATGACGCAGTCCGTTAATGTAAAACGGTGTTTCACCCGTACTGGCGTGAACACTTTTATTAATAGCGAACTACACGAATGGCAATTGCTTGCTCCATTCTTTGGGAGTCGCTATTGTACGCAACACATCCGCCACGACTCGATTGGCCCGTTCTGTTTGGCCATCGGTCTGGGGATGATCAGCGGTTGACATGTGGAGCTTGCTACCCAGCAGCTCGAACACATGTCGCCAAAAACCCGACGTAAAACGCGGATCCCGGTCCGATACTATGGACTCGGGCATCCCGTGTAGTCGATACACGTGATCCAGGAACAAGAGGGCAGCCTCTTTTCCTGAGATCTTGGTGCTACATGGTGCCAAATGCACCATCTTGCTCAGTCTGTCTACAAAGACGACGAGCCCCGTCCTGCCTTTATGGTCAGGCGGTAAGCCAAACATGAAGTCCAAACTGACCGACTTTCAACATTCAGTTGGAATCGGCAGTGGCTTCAGTGGCGCACTGTTTGAAGGTGCAGGCTTTATGCGCTGACACTCTTCACAAGAGCGAATATAGTTGGCCACTCACCGATATAGGTGGGGCCACCAAAATTCCTCTGACACTCGTAAGAATGTCTTTTCACGGCCCAGATGCCCACTAGATGGCGCATCATGACACTCGTGAAGTATCATCAGCTTGAGATCTGTGTCATGAGGGACATAGATTCTCAAGGGATCACAGGGTGACAGTTGATGCCATAACAGGCCATCACTGTAACTAAAGCGATTTAGTTTCGCTTTGAGGTGCGACGGAAGGGTAACCTTTTGTCCACAAAAATGATCCAACATCAGGCGACAATGTTCGTCCTGACTGTAACACTCCTTGATATCGGAGGCCATTGAGCTCGTCACATGGTACGCCTTCATGGCTGCCAATGTTGACGACTCAACTTGTGCTTTCGCACGAGACACACTATCTTGGTGTCTTGCCTCGAAGTCTGGTCTGCGCGATAACGCGTCAGCCAAGAAATTCGACTTACCCGGCTTATATTCAACTTTGAAATTAAATTCAGAGAAGAATGTTAGCCATCTTGCCATTCTCGGCGAGAGGTGCGGTGAATTTATAGCGGTCCGCAGTGATGCGTGATCCGTATAAACCACAAAAGGTTCGGTGCCCAAGAGGTGCACCCGAAACTTCACAAGGGCATACTTAATTGAAAGTAGCTCCTTGTCATGCACAGGGTAATTCAGCTCGGCAGCTTTTAAAAGCCGAGACTGATAAGAAATGACACGGTCAATGCCTTCGTCATCCTTCTGCATGAGCGCGCTGCCGATTGCAAAATTGCTTGCATCGCAGACGACGCTAAAGGGTCTGGCAATGCCAAGACCGGTGCCTCTACAAGAGATTGCTTCACTGAAGTGAACGCATCTTCTTGTTCCTTTGACCAAGTCCATTCTGTATCCTTTTTTAAAAGGTCAGACAATGGCTTAGTCTGCTCCGCATAATTCTTGATGTACTTATGCAAGTAATTAGCGAGCCCAAGGAATTGGCGCAGATCCTTCACATGACGTGGGACTGGCCAATCCTTTACAGCCTTTACCTTTTCTGGGTCTGCTCGTACACCATGTGCACCTACGATGCAGCCCAGTACCGGTATCTCGGGGACTCCTATTACGCACTTTTGCAAGTTCACGTATAATTGGGCGTCACCCAGAGTCTGCAACACAGCGTCTAAATGACGCTTGTGCGACTCTATCGCGCTTAGACCGTCCTCCGCCCTACTATGCACGAATACATCGTCAAAGTAATGGGGCGCGTAGGCACGGTGCTGACCATCACGTGAGCCAATACTGGTTGAATGTTGCCGGAGCATTTTCAACCCTTGTAGCATCACAAGCCACTCCCATAGCATACCGCTTGGGTTGCTTACTGCCGTTTTGGCTACATCGGTATCTCTCATGAGAACCTGATAGTAGCCATCCTTCAGATCCAACGCGGAAAAGATAGTTGACTTTCCCATGGAGTTCAACAAAACATCTTTCCGCGGGATCGGCGTTTGAGCCGGAAAGGTGGCCGTGTTCAGCTTATTATAAGCATGAACCACGCGCCATCCACCCGTGGCTTTACGCACACAGAAGGTCGGGCTGCAATGAGGCGACTTGCTCTCACGTACATGTCCCGCCTTAGCTCGCTTGTCGAAGAACTCATCGATGTAATCGACTTGTTCCTTCGACAACGGCCATTGCCTGGTCACACAATACTTGGTGCCAGGCTCCAGGTCAATCTCGTGCCTGATGCCCCTATCAGCCGGTAGGCGGCTCGGCACTTCTGCTGGAAACACATCACGGTGTTCCCACAGAACATCATAGAACGGGCTGTCCTTCAAGGCATCCCAGCCTTGAGCAGCAAACCGTTTCTTTTTGTCGGTCTCCAAGACGCTCTTATCCATTGTGGATGAAGAGCAACAGTCAACCACGTTCTCTTTTGGAACTGGTGCGACTATCTCGTGGATCTTTCCTTCCTTTAGTTCGGACAGGAACAGATCCCACGTCATCTCCGAGAGATTTACTATCTCCTCGGCAGATGCCAAGACAAGTTGGAGCACCTCAACTGAGGATGCCTCCGACATTTTGTCTTCGACGGCCTCGAACAACTCGTTCGTAGGTCCGTCCTCTTGGACCGAGACGGATCCAAGGGTCACTCGTTTCGACGTGCCCTTGATCTTTTGTAATACTTCTGGTGCTCGTTCTTCGAGTCACCACGACCTTTGACCTGGAAGAAGGTGTCGTTGCTGTATAAGCCAACGCACTCCTTCCAACCGCACCAGGCTCATGGCTCTGTGCCGGTTCCTGTGGCGCTTGACTTCCTGTCAGCCCACCATCAACTGCCACAGGCCCTTGACTCTGTGCAGGATCATTGGACGCATGACTACTTGTCATCGCCTCATTTACTACACCAGTCTCTTCGACCTGGGTAGGAATATGTGTCACCTGGCTTTCCGCCAGTGCACTTTCAACTACACCACTCCTTTCGAGCTGGGTAGTACCTGGTGCCGATTGACATACCGTCATCGCACCCTCGACTGTGTTGGACACAGCATCAGTCACATAAGCCTCTCGCAAGAGCACATCCTTTCCGGTGTCTTGCGTAGAGCTAGCGACTGTGCGTGTACGCCAGTCTATCCATGGTTGGTGTTTAGCCAAACAAGGAATGCCTAGGATAAGGTCATACGGACTCTCCATACCTAGCACTGTGAACTTCTCTTTACAAGAGAAGTCAATGAAACTGAAGGCGAGTTCAACTTGAACTCCCTCCGATTTGACGAGCGCGCCGTTCGCTAAACGAACGATCGCCTCTTCTCGCTTGCCATCCTGGCAAAGCGACTCATAACTCGCCGGTCTCTTTTTTAGAGCCGCGAGTTTCACAAAGTTTTGTGATGCACCTGAATCCACGAGAAGGGCCATCACTTGGTCATAGCCTCGTACTCGAGCGCTATAGACCAAAGGATTGAAGTCCGACCTTTCGGAACCTCAGGGGCTATGCGACCCATTTGTTCGATCACTCTGAACTTAGGGGTAGCTTAAGAGTCCGCGATAGTAGGGCATCCCGCCCCTACTGCGCTCCCCCATTTCCCGACCCATCTTGGGCAGGTGATGAACCCGTGCGTCGTGCACGCTGGTTTTTCGCACCTCCCTTCGGGTTGGGAGACCTTTTGCTGGCTGCCTTAGCACCAGCAGCAATTTTGGCATAGCAGCGAGCCATCATATGGTCTCGCTTGCCGCACTTGTAGCAGATCACGTCTGCATTGCCTAACTCCATGGAGTGACATTAGACTTCTCGGACGACGGCTTATAATAAGCTGTCGCCGAGGCGCTGTTGTAGGATTGCTCCTCAACTAAGGCAATGTCAATTGTCTCTTCCATCGTCGCTGGCACCTTTCTAAAAAGGGCCTGACGCGATGGGCCATGCCTAAGTCCATTCATGAACGTGGCTACCTTGATACGTTCCGTTATTGGCTCCCCATCAATGGACGCCGGCAGCGAACGCAACTCCTGCACGAATTCTTGCAGAGAGCGTTTCGCCTGTCGTGCTCCAAAGAAGCGCGTCATAAGCAACACTTCGTTGTTAGGCGGCTGATACATGGCACGAATCTTTGTTTTAAAGATCGCCCATGATGGAAACGCATCAGCATTTGCCATCAGCGCAGAGTATGCCCACTCTGACGCTTTGCCACGCAAGTTGGACATGGCATACGACACCATTCTGGTGTCGTCTTCGATGATCTGCGCCACTCCACATTGCTCAACTGCTAATAGCCAGTGAACAATCGTGTGAGGGCTAGTTCCATCGAACTTCGGAGGGTCCATCCGAATGGGCCTCGGTTGAGCAGGTCGGGCAGAGAGCGTCTCAACAGTTCTGTAGAGCGCCTCATTCCATGCCTGCTTAAGCCTAAGCTCATCCTGAGTCTTATTGATGGACTCAGCCGTAGCTTGGCTGTTTACCTCGGACGCGTTTCTACGCTGTCCGAGCACAAACTCCTCAAATTGCTCCAACTGAGCAACATGTTGCTCAGGAGGACAATGCAAGAGATTGACCAGGGCTTGTTCACCAATTCCCTGCGCCATAAGCTCTGCCAACTCCATATGGTGTTGGGAAAGGTGAGGGAAGTCACTCCAGTCCATATTAAGGACCATGTCAACCACACGCACGCTCAGAGAGACGGGTCGTGGGAAGGACTACTAGTGCTACCAAGTGTAGACGGGCACTTCTACGAAGTTGCCTCGTACTACGAGCACACACCTTCAGCACAAGCGAGGAAGCGATAAGACCGTCTTACCTTCACGTGTGAGGGTGATTATGCGGTTGGTCGACTGCTTAAGCAGTCGTACCACCAGTTGCCTCTCGCTTAAGCGAGAGTGCAACGAATTTCTAAACAAGAAGTCACCGGCGTCACGCAGAATCTTCTTCAGCTTCTCGTGCGCGGTGCTTCGGTGTTTAAGCAAATTCAAGACTGAGCTATATTTAATTAATTATAACTAAATAATCCTTGTCGGGTTGGGGTAACGCCCTCCCGGAAGGCCTGAGCTAGCTTAATGCTAGTCAGGCCTTGGACGGATGCTTCGCGGTATCCGTCAGTTTAGGACGGGCCTCTCTCCCTCTACACACCTCTCTCTTGCCGCTCTCACCCCCAGCCGCCAGTCAAGCCGCCACGATGTACGCCGCCACGCCCGAAGTCCCGAAGTCCCGGCATCTCCTCTTAGGTACGCTCGCATAATCCTTTGTTCCACGGTGCAAGCAACAAGAGACCCTCCCTGGGTAGGACCTGTTGACAAGATAGACATCCAAGGGATCGAAGCAAGAAACCTACCGCTGGACACCGCCGTCGACTGGCCCCAGACCTGCACCTCCTTTGCCGGTGTGCAAAAGATCGTGCAGCCTGGACGGCCTTCAGCGCGGCGCATATAGCGCGCGCCGCTTAATGAACCCTGGCGAGAGTAGAGAGAAATGTAGAGAAGAGAGATAACCCGACGCATGCGGAAGTTGAGCCACTTTGGTGGCAAGACGGCTCGCGTAACGCGTTAACATACATACATATAACTAAATATATACTTAACTACTGATTGGCTATATATATATATATATATATAGTTCGGATGCGCGACTCTTTAGAAGCGTATCCTGTCGCATGATCTTAAATCTAGATTTAAGATCGCAACTGACGTCCTTCTGAGACGTCGAGATGCCTAGCTTCAACTAGCGTCATCCCTTCCCATGTGAATCCATAAATGGATACCACATTCACGAGGGTGGATCACATTTGTGTATCGCACCCAAGTGACAGGTCAAAAGTAATCATGGATACTTTTAGACCTTACATTAAGTATATTACTTAATGTTTACGTGTAACTAGATGCCCTGTTACAGAGCGCTTCCTTAACGCCCTATTTATTGCAAAGTGCAAGCTGCACTTGGTAACCACTCCAGAGCTTCGACCTTCCCAAGGATACATGGATGTTCTAGAGGCTTCTAGTTGCTTCTACGGATGTGATAGGTCTTAGATAGCAAGATGATAGAGTGGTTATCACTTGTGATTAAAAATAAAAGCACTGACGAGGCCCCGGGGTAGCCGAAACGCGTCTGGCACGCGTTAATATGCAAGTCATTCATGTTAACTTTACTCTTAAATTTCCAATATTTTTAGTGCAAAACGGTTACGGGAGCTCTCACCCCGTTACATGGTGTGTTGTGTTTCTGATTCAAAAGTTATGGTGTGGTGGAAGTAGTAAAAGTGTAGTGGCAATATTAACTCTCAAAAAGTAACATATGAAGTGGTCGAGACTAATAGTATTTAATCGTAAAGGTTTATTAAAATTATATACGTCCCGAGCTTTAGACTAAGCCATTCAATTAAATTATTGAGGTAATCAATTTAAGTAGGTTTTATCTAGACAGATTCTCTTGTAGCGAAAATTTCTGTACGACTATCATACACTGCCCGATCCTAAAAAGTTGACGGTCTATGGATAGAAGTTGCTCGATCAAGCGTGTCATAGTCACACTCGGGTCAGGCATACTGTGTAGCTTATTCCTCAAACATTTTTTTTCAAAAGATTGCATCGAAGACCTGGTTACTATTGCAATTCACTTACTTGTATCTATTGTCAACTGACATTGGGCAACACGCGGTTGCTTATGTATGTAAATGCGTTACGCGAGCCGTCTTGCCACCAAATTGGCTCAGCTTCCGCATGCATCGGATTATCTCTCATTCTCTACAATTTTCTCTACTCTCGCCAGATTCCATTAAGTGGCGCGCGCTATAAGCGCCGCGCTGAAGGCCAAATAGGCTGCACGATCCTGTGCACACAGGCGAAGGAGGTAAAGTACTGGGGCCAGTCGACGGCGGTGTCCAGCGGTAGGTTTCTTGCTTCGATCCCTTATATGTCTATCTTGTCAACAGGTCCCACCCAGGGAGGGTCTCGTGTTGCTTGCACCGAGAACAAAGGATTACGCGAGCTTACCTAGGCGGAGATGCCGGGACTTCGGGCATGGCGGCGTACATCGTGGCGGCTTGGTTGGCGGCTAAGGGTGAGGGGAAGAGAGAGGGAGAGGCCCGTCCAAAACCGACGGATGCCGCGGAAGCATCCGTCAAAGGCCTGAACTAGCATCATGCTAG
Organism: Peronospora farinosa; assembly: GCA_947646735.1. NCBI lineage: Eukaryota > Oomycota > Peronosporomycetes > Peronosporales > Peronosporaceae > Peronospora > Peronospora farinosa. The sequence goes on along the minus strand of CANTFK010000891.1, from coordinate 89,754 downwards.
CTCAAACCTTTCGGATGGGCGTTATCCCAACCCGACCAGGATCGCGGTTGCTTATGTTTGCGCTAATCTCTCTTGGAATCCGTCTCCACCATCAGTAGTCACTTCGAATGCGTGCATTATAGCGAGTAGTTCCTCTAACACGCTTTGAAATAAGACTTCCATGCAAAGACCCGCAATTTGTAGGTGCTGAAACGAAAGGATATACATTTGCAAGCAGGACAGGTGCAGATGGAGCACATTTTCACATTTGTCGAATTATTTGATATCGAGAAGTTTTACGTACTTGCGGGTATGAATGTCAAGTCGCTAATGAGCCATACGACTAAGCTTGTCTTGGCGAACGGTCCATCCCGTTCGCCAAGCTAAGGTGCCAAAATACCCGGACAAGGTCCGCGAAACAAACCAAATTCGTCCATTCAGTTCTACTCAGGACGTTTGCGTAATGCTGATCCTATTTTTTGTTATGTTGACCATGAATAACGCAAAATCGCATGGACCAACGTTCGTTACGGCATTATTCTGTTCATTTTACTGGTAGAAAAGATGCAAATTGGCACCAGCGCGAAGATGGTTAGTCCAAATGAACGACGTGCCTGAGTTCCCACCGTGGATGACTCACAAATAATCTGCGGTATATTTACCATTACTAAATATATTGATATATTACCAATACCGAATGCACCCAGACACACACGTAACGACCAGCGGAATGCGCTGATTTCGGGCACCAACTGTTCCCGCAGAGGTAAATTCTCCATACTGTCTGTTGTTACCCATTGTGTACAATCTCATGTGTTTGCCGTTACAAAGACTGCGCTTGTCAAAAAAGTTCATTCGCGTCGCAGTGGCACGATGCCCGACCAGAACCGGCTCCCACTCTAAACAGTAAAGACGCGCGCCGATTGATCGACAAGTGCATGTAGGATTTCTCATGTGTCTGCGGGATTCGTCACGATTTTGTAAGGCAGGCTGCCAGCAATAGCCGGTGCCGATTGACAGCGGCATCTTTCGTGCGCTTGTCGACTGCAACGTGCGCGTGCTGCAGCCGAGCCAACTGGCGCTGGCTGGTTTGGTAACGATGATCGAATAATGACTTTCATTTCTCGTGTGTCGATCCGACAAGACAAGAAGACTCTAGTCCCACGTATGTCCCGCATTTCGTTCAGAGAGATTGTAGCTGTTTTGCGTTTGAGTAAAAGTCATCCACTAACTGCAACGTCACATTAACCATAAAAAGTGAGACTTGGCCATCGCAGTTTCCGACTATTGTTTCCATAGAGCACTAGTACTTCTCACCGCATGATATGCTGCTGCAAATCTTCGACGCAAACGAACCGAAAACTCCATGACAGGGAGAAATAGTTCAAGCAACGGGAGCGCCACCTTTCCATGCCTTCGGTTGACTATGAAAGAACATGGACCACCACGCAACAGCTTGTCAATTGGTGCTCTTCGTGGCTGTCGCCACTTAAATAAAATGCTACGTATCTACGTTACACGCGCCGCAAACGTCAGCTCTGTCCGCAAACAAGTGTCTGCTCCAGACGGGGCGCGGGCCTTTTTCGAACCGCCACGCACACGGTTGTGTGAGTTAGAACAAGCCCAGCCGTTCGCTTGAACCGTGAGCGGCAGATGGCAACACAACCTGCTTACTTCGGGCTCGGAATCGGGTCGTCCACCAACGACCTCTCTTTGTCCTGAGTCGCGCCTGCAGCTCGCTCATTACCAAAAGTGCCCAATTCTCGTTAAGTCTCGGCCACAGACGCAGCTCCGCTCTGTAGTCACCTCATATTCTACATACCGAAAGCATGTTCCAGCTTACCGACTCGATGCTACGCGGTGTCATGCACCACCGTGCACAATTTCCTCTAGAGCTGTGCCATCCACCGACCTTTGAGCCCAGGAAGCTTTCGCTAGTCTTCCCGACATTCGAGTCGGACACCACCAGTGTCACCTCCACGACGCCCAGCGACACCTCCTCCTCAGTCTCCACACCGGTGCAGCGTGAGCGCATGAGTCTCAGCTTCATCACGAATCCGGTGCACCACACTCCCTTTATAAGTGTCCCGCACACCGGAAACGTCGTTTGCTCCAAGAAGAACTGCTATCGCTCGGCCAACAGCCGCTTCGGTGCGTTCTGCGAGTTCCACAAACCCAGTCGGCTCTGCAAAGTGCCCGATTGCCGCAAGTGTGCCAAGACTGGAGGATTTTGTATCTCGCACGGTGGCGGGCGACGGTGTCGTCACGATGGCTGCATCAAGAGCGCCAAGGAAGGTGGCTACTGTATCGCCCATGGGGGCGGCAAGCGCTGCCGTGAAAAAGGGTGTTCCAAATCTGCACTGGCTGGCGGACTGTGCTCCGCGCACGGTGGTGGCAAGCGCTGCAGCAAGCTCACGTGCTCCAAGACAGCGCTAAAAGGTGGCCTCTGTATTGCCCATGGTGGTGGCAGGAGGTGTGAAGTCATTACGTGTTCCAAGAGCGCCGTGGGCGGCCACCTCTGCGTCTCTCACGGCGGCGGACGCCGCTGTCGAGAAGAAGGCTGCGAAAAGGGTGCTGTACGTCGTGGAGTGTGCATTCGTCACGGGGCGCGGCAAGACTAAAGAGACCTTCCTCATTATGATACCAATTAAGTTAGTCGTAAAAGCTTAGGGGCCCATATCCTCATATAAATGCATCTAAGTAACTGTAAGATTGTCCACCACCACGTAGTCTTAGGATGCGACATAGCACGTCCATGACTCGCCACCCCACCAGATGATTCGGGCATATCAATTGAAGCGATACGGTGCGTGTATTCCAAAGGCAGTGATTAAATCGCTCTGGATGTCGTCGGCGTCCGCTTACGAGTATTTCTTTCTACCCGTAATCTTTAAGTAAGGCCCAGCTGCTGGGATCACAAAGCTCATCCGATTCGATCCATCCGGATTCTAGTAGATCACCAAGTGGGCTTTGCTGTCGTCAGCCGATGCGATGAGTCATGCGGTGCCTGTTTATCAATAAATCGATCCATAGCCGTGCTCGCTACATAAAATCGCAACTAGAAAATTCTTGGTGTACACATCCTATCCTAGGTCTGACGATAAAATTTGGTCGCCTCAATATGCGCACTTGGCTGGGCTGCCCTCGCACTTCAATCTACATCAAAGGATGAGCTAAGTACGCATATTGAAGATTGACGTGCGAGCTCAGCTAAGTACGCAGAAAAACTAAAATGGCCAGCGCCGCGATGGTCGTATACTGCTTTGACACGCTCCAGTCACACTTCAATGACGACGTAGAGCCGACACCTTTCTTCGACGTACAGCAGGAATAGTATGCACCTGTTCTCACCTTCTCTATCGTTTAATCAGTCTCTATAACTCGATTAACCATTCGACAGTCCGCTATTTGTGACGTGGGAGATCGAGGAGCACGGCGGAATCCACTTACGTGGTTGCATTGGGACGCTGGCGCCCACAAGATTGCGCAATCTACGTGATTTTACGTTCAAGAGTGCGTTGCGTGATCGCCGATTTGGCCCCATCGGGCCGCAGGAGCTACAGCGTTTGCACTGCTCCGTGTCGTTGCTCATTGACTATGAGGACGCCAAGAGCTACGATGACTGGGAGGTAGATGCATTCATTACCTTGACATTTGTATGAAAACCAGTCAATTTGATACTTGGTCTGTTTTTGTCCGGTTGCTGTTCATTGATTGAAATAGATTGGCACACACGGGATCATCATCGAGTTCAGTGACTTGCGCGGTAAAGAGTATAGTGCCACGTACTTGCCGCAAGTCGCTCGTGAACAAGACTGGACTCATGTCGAGACAGTCACGTCTCTTATGAGGAAAGCAGGATATCGTCGCAGTGTCACTGAAGCAATGTTGAAAAGTATCAGCGTCACACGCTACCGCAGCTCTATTCACAAGCTCACGTACCAACAGTATCTCTCCGTCAAACAAGAGATACTAGATCGTGCGTGAAGCTTTTGCTTGCGTTTACATTATACGTGCTACATTTTAGCTTGGAAGTCTACTGAAGTTGCATGTTTTCCGAGCATTAACAACTTTTATCTGGTTGATACACTCTTCGTATGTATTATTGACGGCTATGTTCTCTATCCAAACGCATTGGTTATGTATGCGGCACCTGTTGGTTTATTCACACACAGGTTGTCGGAATAGCTTTTAGACATCGGCGTTTCGCTGGGCTATGCGCTCCTGATAACTGTCATGAACCTGCTTGATGAGGCTGTCTCCACCGAGAAGTGGATCATAGCTGCGCTCGTCTTCGCTCCCTGTGTAATTAGCATCTTCGCTGCCTCCGTGCTGGTCTACGACGTACACGTTCTCTTTCACGTCGATTCCATGCAACTTGTCCTTTCCTAAGCCTTTTGCTTCACCTCCCTTCTCGCGGCGGACAGCAGTGTTCACGTGGTGGCGCTTGTTTTTGGCAGAGGCCGTGTATTGACCCGCCAGACGAGAGTATACATCACCCTGCGGAGCTTGAGGGGGGTATCGTGCCAAAGGCATCTTTGCCTAACGCCATAAGCTCATTGTCGTCGCAATCGTAGTTATCACGTGGACGGTCTGTAGTAACGTAGGACATCGGCTGCCGCAAGCCAGAAGAGCTGCTGACGTATTGTTCTGACTCGTTCTCGCGCTTCATATTAGCGAGCACCTGTAAAACCGAGTTGCTCTTGATAGAAGGTAGATTCTTCAAGCCTGCGGGAGTTCCAACAAACTGCTCCGTCGGGGCATTGAAGGACCTCGGCAACTTGCGCTGCCCCTTGTCCTTCAATCGCCTCGAGCGATTACGCTCTGAGCGGCTTTGCAGGATTTCACGTTTAGAAACGCTCTCTTGCACACGATTCTTGTGAATACCCGTGAAATTCGTAGGGTTAGATAGTCGCGAGAAAATGGATTTGGACGTGGCAGAAGAATCATCGCTACCCATATGCGGTGAGGTTGCATCATCTCTATCATCTCCATGCAAACCATACTCTTCGCTGCCGTTACGTAGCAGCGCACTCGACTTTTGCAATGACATCGACGCAAGATCCAGGTTACTACCACCCACATTCTCTGACTCCATCCTAAAACGGCGGCGAGCTTGACCGACTGTGCGGGAAATTTGAGCGTTGTCGTCGTCATCACTTTGCATGAGGACGTCCTCGTTGCCGTCCTGCTCATGTTCATCATCGGGCTCATCACCCATATATTCATCATCACCATCCGACTCGTTGATCCAGGAAGTTTGTCCCGATTGTGTTTGTCTTGACACTGCCGCAAACTTATTTCCAATCGACGATGAAACCGGAATTTGCGACCGACCTGGTTTCTGGCTAGCCACCACAGCAACAGCGCTTAACTTTCTTAACTTGGTTTCCAAATATCGGACACGATCTCTGCTAGCAGCAAGATCCAGCTGTTCCTGCTGAAGACGATCTTCCATCAACTGCTTTTCTCGATCCCTTCTAGAGGAAACCCTTTCCAACTCTTCGCATTTTTTTCTTAGTACCGAGTTTCTCTCTTCAGACACAGACAACAGTATGCGACTACGCTCGTCGAGCGGCTCCTGTGCAGAGGACGACCCATCGAGGCTTGTTCCTCCGTTTACCACACGCTGCAATGACTCTTCGTAACTCTGCTTTATTTGCGCTGTTTTTTCACGCTCTTGCTCGAGATGACGAACAAGATCTGCCATTTCAACTTGCTGTTTTGCAAGCTCTTGCTCCCTTTGCTGGTCTTGCTTCTTCACATCGACAGCCATACTGAATAGCATTTTCAAAAGCGTTCGAGCCTCAGGCAACGACTGCGTTGTCTCAATTTTCGTTAGCGCGTTGCTTCCGTCAACCACCCGTACATCGTCAGAAATCTCGAAAATTTTCTCTTCCTTATACTCTAATTGGGCCTGACAAGCCTCAATCCGCTCCTCCAAGTCGTAAAGTAATTGTTCTTCAGCAAGATTAAGCTGTTGATCTTCTCGTCCGCTGTCAAGTCGGCTAGGCGGAGCCATGCTCTGCATGGGTGAAGTTAGCACATCTCGAATGTTCGTCCGGGACGAAATTGAGTTCTTTACCTCCCTCTCAAGCATGTCCCGCTGGACATAAAGCGCTTCCATCTCCTGTGCCACAGCCTCTCGTTCCTTCTGTAGTTGCTCCAGTTTTTGTTGCTCTTCTGCACGCTTTTTCACCTCTTCTGATAACCATTTGGCATCGTGATCAGACCGATTCATGCCAGGTTTCTTCTTGCGACCCGAATTCATTTTCCTTGCCTGAGCTGTCAGTTGCTGCTGATGCTTGAGCCGCTGTTTTGCAGCCGTAACTTCCTCCATCTTTCGCTTCAGCACCCGCTCCTGGGCATCCTTCTGGGATCCCAAGCGCAAAATGTGTTGCTTGTCACGCTGCTGAGTGCGCTTGAGACTCATTATCTCGCGGCGCCGCTGCTTTGCTTCTTCTTCATATCGTTTTCTCTCTTCCTGTATTTTCTTAACTAGGTCCACCTTTTGCCGCTTCATGTTGCTGATCTCCGAGTTTAGTACACGTAGCTGCATCTCGTTCTTTTTCTTCTGGCTCATAAAGCAGCTAATGTCGTTTTGCTTCTTTCGTAGTGCGTGGAGTTCTTCTTCCTTCAACTTGAGATCTCGTGACAGTTTTGTCAGTCGCCCGTTCTCGCCTGATGTATCTCCTCCAGCAGCTGCCTTCTTTTCGATCTGCTGAATCTCCTCCACAAGACGATCGCGGTCCACCTGTGCAGTGTGCATCTCTTCCACCATTTCAGCCATCTTCTGCTCATAGAAACTCTTCATCCGATCGTAGTTTTCTTGAGCCTGGCGAATGTTTTGCACTAGTTGCTCCTTTAAGGAGATATCGTGAGCAAGATCCTGCACCGACTCGCCAAGATGACGTTGACGGCGCTGAAACACACGCATACGACCAGCTTCTTCTTGATTTTCCTCCTCAGCTTCCATGCCGTCTGCCGAATCATTGCCATCATTACCGTCTTCGCTTCCTTCACTGTTACCACCAGCATCATCACCGCTTTCGCCTTCTTTCAATTTGTTCAACAGGGCGGTTTCTCTCTCAATCTCCTTCTCTGCTCTTTGAAGCAGTTCACTTCCTACCTTTGTATCAACCTCCGCGAGCGAAGGAAGAACGAATGCAGCAGCGGCCGATGGTCGAGCTCCACTACTGTTGGCGTTAGTGGTCGATCCAGGGAAGTTCATCATGACGTTGTCGCGGTCTCGCTCAGTTGCGCGAAGTTTTTCTTGCAGCTCATAAATTATTCGGAGCTGATCTTTCAAAACATTGCACTTTGACTCTCTCTCATCCGATGACACGGAGCTTCCACCAGTGCCTTCTTCGACGCATAGCCTCAAATAGTCGCGTTCTGCTTGCGCTGCTATCATCTCCTCCTTCAAGTGATCAAGCTGCGTTTTGCCACGCTTCAGCTCAGCCGTCAGTCGAGCCACCTCATTTTCAGCATTCTCAGCTCGAGTCTGGAGATTGCCAAACGAGTCAAAGTCGTTAGCCATACCGATGAAATTTGTTCCCACCGTTGTCATCTTCAATTCGCTTTCCGAAAGTCCCGGATTGCGCAACCGGTGTACTTCCATCTGAAGCATTTCTATCTGGCGACGCAATTCCATGGTCATGGCTGATGCTTCGTCACGGTTGACCACAGGCTTGTTCTGAATGTTCCTAGCTCGATTCGCATACTTTAGCGCGTTTAGTGTCTCTTCAAAGTTCACATCAGCAGGACTTACACACGTAAGCATCAACGTTCGACTGTTGCCACCTAGAGAGTCTTGAAGCATACGAGTCAACTTGGAGTCACGATACGGAACGTGCACCTTGCCTCGCTTCTTGTCGTCTCCCAGCGCGCTGATGACATTACCGAGTGCAAGAAGACCCTTGTTGATATCGATACCTTCTTTTAGGCGCTTGCCCTCCGCTTGCGTTCTTTTCTGTCGTTCCGATCCGGCAAGATCCACAAAGTTAAAGTACGAGTTTCTCGTTTCATAGTCTCCTTCCTCCATTGCTCTGCCATCAGCAGGAAGGTCACCAATAGGAACGTGTTGTACCATAGTAACTGTAAAAATGGCATGGGAACGACTCGAGTGGGCGTTCATGAGCGTACTGCCCGTTGTGCGACATAACGTGCCCCTCTCCAGCAATCTCATGCACTCGTCCGATTCGACTACTTGGACTTCTGAAGCTCCAGTGACCTGTACTTCTCCATTTTCCGCTTCACGTAGACTCACTTTACTCTCTCCTGTAGAATCTCCCAGCGTCACGAGGAGGTCATGAATTTCTTCTCCATAGATCTCCAAGAACCGAATCTTAAGCTCTGCTTTGTAGTGCTGATTCTCCCGAATCTTGGTGTCGATCTGGTCAAACATGTAGCTGATTACTCGAGGGATGATGCCGTAATCCTCCGGCGGAATGTGTACCGAGCTGCCACTTCCCATCGTGTACGTCTTACCTGAGCCCGTTTGGCCATAGGCAAAGATAGTTGAGTTATAACCATCAAATGTAGCGCGAATGAGAGGGTCTACGCAGCGCCAAATGTCACTCTGTTGGGCGTATTTACTGAACACGTAGTCGTACGTGAAGGCGCGATTCTTGCCCATAACAATCTGGTTCTCCTCCTCCAGTACGGACACGCACTCATCACAGCGATCGACTTTCTCGCGGCCAATAAGCGGTCGGATACGCACGGCCACACGAACAGAAGCAGCATCGTCGTCCGTCATGGCTGAGAGGAGGAAGAGCCTGTTTTTGTGTAGCAGATCGAGCCATGAGAAAAGTTGCACTACTTATGTTGCATGGGACGATGAATGTTGCACCACAGTTGCTAAACTTCAACTTAACTGACGAACTTCGCACGCTTTTTCCTTTTTAGTTCACTTAGACGAATTAAGTATGCATTGTGGCTAACCTAATCGTCATCGTTACCAAAGAGGCTGTTGAAAAAGCCCATGACGCCTCCACCACTTGACTCATCTGACTCACCCTCCACGACATCATCAAACTTGCTTTCATTGCCTGGCTCGACGCCGCCATAAATATCGTCATCATTGGTACCCCAGTCATCTTTGACATTTTCCGCTCCGATATCTTCGCCATTACTGACGTCAGTTCCTGCACCAGACGCTTCGTCTGCTGCACCAGCGTTGGCATCTTGGTCATCACCACCACCACCGCCCATCAGGAAGGGAAACATCATGCCGCCTGGCCCACCGCGAGGGATTCGGGCCGCCATTTCCCCAACCACACGCTCAAATGGTAGACTCTGAAGATAAATTTTACCCGGTCCAGTTAGCGTCGTCAAGAACAACCCTTCGCCACCAAACAGCACATTCTTCGCTCCTTTCATCATAGTAATGTCGTACTGCACGCTAGGTTCGAATGCAACAAGACAGCCACTCGAAATACGGAGTATCTCATCAGGTTGCAGCTCGCGCTCAATTAAAGCTCCAGAGGCACGGACAAGGACATCACCGCTACCCGTCAGTCTCTGAAGAATAAATCCTTCACCACCAAAGAAACCGACGCCAAATTTCTTGGCGAACTCCTACAGTTATCGAAAAGGTACAGATAGGCTTCACGTCAATACAATTCATTCTTTACCTTGCAGTTAGCAATGCACCACAAACCATTTCAATGTTGACAGTGTCCGAGCCACACAGAAATGCCCCCTTTTGGCAAATGATAGACTCCCCAAGGAAGTCGCTCAGACGTAGGTGAACAATTTTGCTCGGAAAGCTCGTGCCGAGTGCCAGCTTTCCCTTATCGCTACCGTGATATGTAAAACGTGAGACGAAGAAATTTTCTCCTGTCATCATTCTGGTAGAATACCAAAATGGAAGTCAGCATTGTATGTATAACTAATCCCAAGAATTACACCAGCCTAAGCGATGACATACCGCTTCATGCCTTCGCCTAAACCTCCAGCGGTAGTCGTTTCCATCTCCACGCCATCGGTCATGTAAAGCATAGCACCCGTCTCTGCACGCAGGCATTGCTCCGGCTCGAGCTGAATCTACAACATTATAAGTGCTAGTGAGTGATGTCTCACAACTGTAAAGAGCCCCACGGTCAGTAATGTTGTCCTACGTGCGCAATTTGCATATCATGGCCCTCGATAGACACAGCTGTGTCAAAATTAATGGGAACAAAGACTTCGTTTCCCGTGTTCTCATGGTGAGGCATCGTGACCGCCTCTGACTCCTCGCTTCTCTTCTCCTTGGGTTCACGCTTTGTAGAAGTTGCAGCAGCTATTGACTGCGGGCTAGAGCCAGGAAGGTGACAAACAGTCTTGCGCAGACTTTTGTTGTAGTACACCACGTCTCCTGCAAGAGTAGCCACGCAAAGATTGTAGTCAGTATAATCGTTCTATAAGGTGTCCCTCGACGGACAATTTAAAAGTGCTGTACACACCGTTCCTGCGCGTGATAGCCTCCCATCCATCCGGCATTACGGATGAGAGCATTCTGATCTGCAGCGGATGCGCAAGGCGAGTGAAGACCGTCGCTTTAAGTCGTCGGAGTAGCGCTTGACGCAGCATCGTCTCGTCAATTAACTACCGGGAGAATGAAGGTTTTTGATGTGATGTACATAATCGACGACCTGAGTGTGCCGCGGTTTAAATTTCTCTTCACTGTGCTCAAATCGAATGCAGCTTGTACGAGGTATTCCAAGACTGCCGAACTTGCAGCGCATGCAACGCTGTACAATACCACATGTTTGAACAATCACAGTGCAGCCCAACATGTCCACATCAAGTGCAACCGGTGGACCACAATGAACCTCGTCTCCTTGGGAAGCGGCGTCCGCTACGCGCGCTTTTTTTCAACACCGGTAATTTACGTCCTCTTAATGCAAAAATTACCACTTTCCTTACGCAAAATTTGCAATAGCTTAAAGTAAATAGCACTTTCACCCGTCCTTTCTAAATGGGATATCGCATGTAAATTGTCCCATGCCATCCCTTCTTAAATTCAAATCATCTACACTTGAACTTTGTAAGTGGAAAGGCGGGAAAAGAAGTGAGGTCTCCGCGCGAAGCTCAAATTTGACGCCGACGGTAATTTTTCACGTGGCCTCACAATTCCTTCATTCGCCAAAAGTCAAAGTCCGCACCAGCCAGCCAAGAATCATCGCACGAACCCCGTTAACGTACGTAAAAGAAACAGGTCCGACGCAATAGCAAGCTTCCTCCTCAGCGCTTTCCTTTCTCTTCCCCTACCATGGACTCTTCTCTTCCCTCCGTCTAGGGGGGACAGCGAGGAACTGAAAATATACGAAGGGAAAGGGAGAAGGGACAATTTAGGATTTTTCTTTCCCCTTGTTTGTCGTTTACTGACGTTCTCGTTCCTGTCTGGCAGACATCATGAGAGAGCTCGTTCATATTCAGGGTGGTCAGTGCGGAAACCAAATTGGAGCCAAGTTCTGGGAGGTTATTTCCGACGAGCATGGTGTAGATCCCACCGGCTCGTACCACGGTGACTCGGACCTGCAGCTCGAGCGCATTAATGTGTATTACAACGAGGCCACAGGCGGACGCTACGTGCCCCGTGCTATCCTTATGGACCTGGAGCCCGGCACCATGGACTCGGTTCGTGCTGGTCCCTACGGCCAGCTCTTCCGCCCCGACAATTTTGTGTTCGGCCAGACAGGTGCCGGTAACAATTGGGCCAAGGGGCACTACACTGAGGGCGCCGAGCTCATTGACTCCGTTCTGGATGTCGTCCGTAAGGAGGCGGAAAGCTGTGACTGTTTGCAGGGTTTCCAGATCACGCACTCGCTTGGTGGCGGTACCGGCTCCGGTATGGGAACGCTTCTTATCTCAAAGATCCGAGAAGAGTACCCGGACCGTATCATGTGCACGTACTCGGTATGTCCATCTCCCAAGGTGTCGGACACTGTTGTAGAGCCCTACAATGCTACGCTGTCTGTACATCAGCTTGTCGAAAACGCCGATGAGGTCATGTGCCTGGATAATGAGGCCTTGTACGACATTTGCTTCCGTACGCTGAAGCTCACCACCCCCACCTATGGTGACCTGAATCACTTGGTGTGTGCCGCTATGTCGGGCATCACCACTTCCCTACGATTTCCGGGACAGCTGAACTCGGACCTGCGGAAGCTGGCCGTGAACCTGATCCCGTTCCCTCGTCTTCACTTCTTCATGATTGGTTTCGCGCCGCTGACGTCACGTGGTTCGCAGCAGTACCGTGCCTTGACGGTGCCTGAGCTGACACAGCAGCAGTTTGATGCTAAAAACATGATGTGCGCCGCCGACCCTCGCCACGGCCGCTATTTAACTGCCGCTTGTATGTTCCGCGGACGCATGAGCACGAAGGAGGTTGATGAGCAAATGCTGAACGTGCAGAACAAAAACTCGTCGTATTTTGTCGAGTGGATTCCTAACAACATCAAGGCTAGTGTGTGTGACATCCCACCCAAGGGCCTGAAGATGAGCACCACCTTTATTGGTAATTCGACAGCCATCCAAGAGATGTTCAAGCGTGTGTCTGAACAGTTCACGGCTATGTTCCGTCGTAAGGCTTTCTTGCATTGGTACACTGGTGAGGGTATGGACGAGATGGAGTTCACGGAGGCTGAGTCCAACATGAACGATCTCGTGTCTGAGTACCAGCAATACCAGGATGCGACCGCAGAGGAGGAGGGTGAATTTGACGAGGACGAGGAAATGGATGAAATGATGTAGAGGTCGTATCGGTTACGACTTGTTGTCGCATGCGTAGCTTAGCTATCAACACTCGGAGAGAGTAGTTGGCTTGGCATCTACAGAACAGAGATCTTATTACCTTGCTTTTTTTGCTGTTTTGCTACACGTAAAGTCAATGCAAAGTTCGTTGCTACCTTTTTTGGTGCCAAAGATTGCACTTTCAAATTGTGACAGTCAAAGCACCTTCTAATTTTATTCGAAGGTCGATCGTCCAGACTAGTATTTGGAGGAAACAAGTGACCTTGTGCACGCTAGTTTGGCTACTGCATCTACCGATATAACCCCAAGTTCATCTCCACGTCTGTAATCCATTAGCTGTCGCTCGTTAATCAATGATTGAAGAAAATAAAGAATAGGCAGTAATTTGTGTGCATTATATTGAGTGCATGCAAAAGCAGTCTAAAGTGGCATCGATCGTTCATCATAATACGCGAATATGTTGTGCTTGCTAGAGGCGATGGAGATATATCTTTCAGCTAGTATATCACTAATAAATGTATCTAAGAAATCTCTAGCTCAAATGAGGACTGAAGACAGCAAGATGGTCTTTCCGAGAGACACCTACATTTCTTCTACCATGTCGCCAACCCTGTCCGGTCTTAGTGATAAGCCATTTCTGAGTACCTATGTCTTGTTATCTTCGAAGATGCAGTTACTTGGCAGTCTGAGGCTTTGGACGTTTGGCAGGGTTGCGTCCCGGGATCTATACAGAAGTAACAAACAACCACACCAATTAGTGATCCCAATCTCTACGGGATATTCCAATCATACCACCGGGTATGTTGCGTAGCTGCACATCTCAGTAATATTGTGAAGACTTTCTACTAACCAGGACGTCAGGATTTTTGGGGTCCTTGACCCACGTGACGTTGCTGACATTAGCGCTCTCCTTGAAGAGTAGCAGAAACTCGCCCACGCGCTCCACCTTGCCTCCCCATAAATAAATCCGATTGCTCTTCAGCACCACCTGTGTTCCTGATAAAAATAAAATGTCTCCCAGTTGCACCTGCAGCGCCGTCGTCTTGGGCAGCACGAGGCTCACGCAACCCGAGTCGTCTCCCACCAGCAGCGTCGCGTTGTTGCTGGTATTGCCTTCGTCTTTAGCATTGCATTCTAGAACGATTATCTTCACGTTCACCTCCTTGCTGCAAAGCGAAGGGCTCAGGTCCTTCACGCGCGTCAGCTGTAGCGGCTTCTTGCTGCTGCGACTTGTCATACTCCAAGTGCCAAGTAAATTTTAAAATTGTTTTTGTTCTGTTATAAAGGATATTATCATCGTAATAACAAACTCAGGAAGATATTTACAACATCGTAGATTGTTTTAGCGACTTTATCCTTTACTCATTTTAGAATCGCTTTTATTCCAACTTCACAGCAGCACGATAAACAGTCTTATAATATATTCCGAATAGTCCGCCGATGCTCAAGTGATGCGCGTTCCCTGCCATGATAGGTTGGCTTAAGTCAAACACTGTGAGGAAAGAACGAGGGCAAAACTATCTTCGGTTATGCTCCGTATAAATGCCAAAAAATGGAGAAAAGCACCGACCTTGGTTGATTGCATAAAAATCAAGCTTGTCAGCCGCAGACTCGAAACCTAGATGACTAAATGTGAATTGGAGGTGAGACCCCGCTATCCAAGATATCAGGTTGCAGGTATCTGATAACACTCATTATGTAGCCATCTGCCGACGGATCTTTGTTGAAGAAATGTCATTCCGGAACGCAGACTCGGGCAGTGGAATGAAAAGATAGCGAAGCACGGGCGGCACACATTTCTCCAGAACCTCCTCGGCAGTTATAAATCGGTTCTCCACCTTGTTATCATATCTTCCAGCCACCACGAAAGAGCATTCGTGGCGAGCAATGTGTTCCAGCGCCAGCACCATCTTGTGCTCGTCCATGTCGTAATATTTCTTGTCCACGATGCGAACTGCCGTATCAGCGCCAATAATGAATGTGCAGCCAGGAAGCAGCTCGGCTTTCTCGCCAAAGAACGTAGCATTCGTGACCAACACGGGCCAAGCATCCAGTCCTAAGGTATCGCCATGTGAAAACTGCGCAAGTCGTGCCGAGACGGTAGACGATTCAATCGCACCCTTATCTGCATTCGCCACTGTTAGTTCAAACGCTACCGGTAGTTCGACTCTTGTTCGCGATTTCATCAGCTGCTGGGCAACGCGTGCCAGATCTATGTGACCCCTGTGAAGTGGATTAAACGATCCTGGTAGAACCAATCCACGGAAATCAAACCCTTGAGCAGCAATCGTTGTAGCAGCTACGTTATCTTTTGGTGACACGGGCAAAAAAGCGACACTCAACAGTTTGTTCGCGTTGCTACTACAGATGTCATGTAGTGGATCGTCATTTCCTTCATCTGACGTCAGCTTCACGACAGTATCAATTCCAGTCTGTGCAGACGTCAGTTCATCATAAAAGGCTTTACATGTTTCGAAGTCCACAGAAGCAGCCTTGGCCAGGAGATACACAAGCCAGCGACTCACAATTTGGTCTTCCTCCGATCTCGAGCGCCCCAAAGACTTGTCCAATTGGAGATGATACGTTTCACATTGTGGTCGCATGAAAGTGTTGCTGTTGGACATAAAGTGAGCCTGGCACACTGAAATGAAACACTCATGCGGGCCCTTCTTGGGGTAATTAGTCGCAAGTCCAGCGGTGCATGCGATGCCCAAAGAAGTGCGAAATCGCTTCAAAGAGCTGGGCACCGCTGCTGCAGTTTGCGCATCCTCCTCCTTTGCTTCCTGCCATGTAGTAATTTTTGCTTGCTTCCATGCAGCAAGCGCCATGCGTTCTGACATCTCCGCTGAGCAACATTTTAGCTTTGAGGACGTCAACGAAACCGAACTCAAGTAAGACTGCAAGCTCGCGCGCGAATAAGGGACAGTAAACTGCAGCATGATGGAAGAACTACCTGGGTGGAAGAGGCTTTCAGCTACTGAAACACCGCCACCTGTCACTGCTGCCACCACCTTTACGTCAGCAGCCAGTAGACGCTCTATCAATGCAATGCTTGACATTTGGAAAATGTTTTTAACGTAAATTCCGTGCTTTCTCTAATTAGTGAGTAAGTACCAAGAAAAAACATAATAATAATGCCGTAACCCCTTATTGAAAGTTTGTAACCCTACGATAAGTTATGGGTACGGTGGACGTAGACCCTCTCCAAGAATCTCAACTTGGATATGGGCTTGATCCATGTCCATGATGCACCGGTCCCGAGTATACCATGTTCCATATTCATAATCGCGGACATAACCACAAAAGAATCTGACGACCGGTAGAACATCGTAATTGTTATTGACATATGTTGTTTATTTCTGACTACAATAACAGCTATCTAAAATAACTGTTTTGTAGGGAAGACACGGATGAAAACCTCGATTATCCGTTGACCCCCCAGCTTACTTATCTTGTTAAATGGACATACAAAGAGTCCGAGATTCCTGTACTTTGACACATATATTTCTTTTTAGTTTCTCCGTGTAGCGGAACTACACAGCTCTTTGGTCAGAGGAAGACTTTTTAGGCTGAAAGCCTCATAGTTATATAAAACTAATCAAAGTTTTGGCTAAAAGCCACTTAGTTCTAAGGAACTAATTAAAGACTTAAAAGTCGCCCTGTTCTACAGTAAGGAGCTAGGAAAGAGACTTTTAGTCAGTCAAGCAATAAGCTTTAGGTTTAGAGAACCAACGCACAGAGTGCAAGAACAAGCTAGAAGCTCAAAGGTTCAGAGAAACAACGCACGAAGTGCATAAGAGAACAAGTCAGAACGACTTGCGATCTTAAACTCAAAATGAGAACTGATTTTATTTATGCTATAAGATTTTATGAATAGTCCTACTCTAAGTACACTTCACTAGATTAATTACTATAATAGTAACTATTATATGCAGACTTTGCTATTGGACGACGTATCGTCTAAACATCTGTGTATGATGTACTTAGTACAGCGTTCTCAATTTATCGAATCCTAATTGATAAGATACGGTATTACCCAATACCGTATCTTTAACGCTTATACTAAATATCTCTCTAAAGAGAAGTATCATAATGCATTATATGCAATAAAAGGGGACTTCAACTGTGAACTAATGGAGTGATGTTCCAACCGTCGTGTAAATTCGTTTACAATCCAATATAGGATTGTGCACTTCGTTTGGTTCTCTGAACCTCTAAGCTCCTAGCTTGTTCTTGATCTTTGTGCATTGGTTCTCTGAACCTTAACCTATTTCTTATAGACTAAAAAATCCCTCCTATTTTCTTAAAACAAGGTGACTTCGTAATCGTTCAATTAGTTTCTTAGAAGTAAGTGGCTTTTAGCAGAAACTTTATTAAGTTCGGTGTTAAAAGTCTTCCTCTGACTAAAGAGCTGTGTAGCTCCGCTTCATTCGGTAGCACTCGCAGTCAATCCTACACCTGAGTCTGTGAGACTGACCCTCTGCGATGATGAAGAGACAAAATCACCTCTATGAGGCGCAACAACTCGAACTAGATTAATTATCTGCGTTTGTTGAGCCCGATCAAATCGAGGCTCTTTTGGTCCAGGGACCGGAGGTCGTCAATGCTCTCCTTGAGGCCTTCATGCGTTATGAGGCAACGTTACTCGGGCAGGTCCACGACCAGGCAGCGTCAGCTACGCCTACGCAGTATATCCCATTGATTCATAGCCAAAGTCTTGCCCACTCGTTTCAAACGTAAAATACTTTAATGGGAAGGAGGGATCCGAGAGGTTGAAATGGTAATGGATGCCGCCATGCTCGTGTCAGAAAAGTAACGAGTTGGCCTAGCCATTTTTTTTCTAAGCTTGGCGGACAAGCTAGAGAATGGGCTCTAACGAGCGATGTCTCTGTAAACGCTGCATTTCCCACATGGGAAATGCTTCGAAAGCAATTAATCTGCGTTTTTGCAGGCTTATCGTGTGCGCTCACGCTTTTTAGCTACCAGACAGGGTAAGAAAGAATTGTCGGACTATGTCCAAGAGTTGAGGACTCTTATTGCTGTTATGCAGCAGGACCCTATGGCAGAGGAAGTCCGAGTAACCATATTTATGGTAGGACGTCGTGCTGGTGTCGCCAGGACAGAAGATTTTCGTGTACAGCCTTTGACTTTCGACGAGGCAGTGAGCATAAGCGTTAAACGCTGAGTTCAACTTCAAATCTGGTCGCTATGGTCTACCATGGTACAATTTAAACGTTGCCAACAGGGACGAACCCATGGACCTCAGCCATGCTAAAGGGGAAAAAGATGAGCTTCAAGCTGCAGAGCAGCACAGCAACATCCGTCAATTTTACATGTGCGGAAGCACTAGGCAACTCCGTCCTAGCTGTCCGTTGCGAAGGAAACGTCCTAATCGGCAGAGCCGTAACCCTGCTTCTAGCCAAAATGCGAGCACGGCAGGGAAAATTGTCAGCTCCTGTGGTGGAGTGGGTTCTCAAAATTGTATGATGAGACCCCAAACCACTCACTGTGCCGGACTGCCGACTGTCGGAGGGGGTACCCCGATGCCGCGTATGAACCTTCTCTCACCTTGTGTACCCGTCGGCTGGCGGGTTGCACTCTTCGGAGGACTTGGTGACGATGTAGACGTCTGCCTTGAGGGAGGTAGACCTGGGGGCCTCGAGTGGATATGCTTCACTCGGTGGGCCGGTAGGTGGCCACTCAATCGACCTTGTCGAGAGTGGACTTAGAGCCAAATTCTTCAGGGGCGCTTGTCGTTCCTGGCCTTTTCCTTCTGTTTGGGGGTATTAACCACCTGACCTTTACGTTGCTCCCGGACCTTGAGGTGAGGGAGACCGCTTCCGATAGCGGGTCTTGGGGGGTGTTGCTACTCGAACGAGCTCACAGGCCAAATATATCCTGGAGATCTATTCGCCCTTGAACTTCGCTACGCAACTGTCTTCGACGGGGGGCCAAAATATATCCCTTCCCGGAACAGTGAGTAACTTAGAACAAGTCCTTCTTGGGTGACGGAGTCGTGCCACGTAGAACGCAAATTGAGTAGTATTTAATATAGTCCTATCCTTTTCACTCCTTTACTCTATCCTTGCCTGAAGCTCTGATTTCTTGCGTCGACTGGTCTGATCCTTGTATAAACTGGTCAGGAGTGGCTGAACCCCGAGGGGCCGAGGTCGACCAATGAGGGACCCAGGTCTACCAACGAGGGACCGGGTCGACCGATGAGGGACCAGGTCGACCAACGAGGGACCGGGTCGACCGACGAGGGACCCAGGTCTACCAATGAGGGACCGGGTCGACCAACGAGGGACCCAGGTCGACCGATGAGGGACCCGGGTCTACCAACGAGGGGCCAGGTCGATCAATGAGCGGCCATGATCAACTCCCTTTGGTACCGGTTAACCGGTACCCTGATACTGATTTTTCTTCGGCGAATCCTGCGGATTGTCCTCCACCAACGGTCGCTCCCCTTTGAGGCCCCTGTCTCTCTGGTCCCCTGTCCCTGACCCACGGCTTATACTCTGAATCCAACTGGAGTCCGGGACCTCCATATCACAAAATTAGCACTTCACCACAGCCGCCCCCTGCACTTGCTCAACCGTACAACGGATTGAGCACGCGCATGTCTTCACTTCCTTCGTCACGTAGGTCCTTCACTGTCCCCTTTGTAGCTCCTCCACCTCTAGCTCGTGTCTGTCCAGCCATGTCTTCCCCTGGTTCTGATCCACCGTCTGCTGACCCACCGTCCGCTGATCCACCGACTGAAGAGCCGACCTCGGTCGCCCCAGCGCCTTCAATCGCCCCTGGTTTTAACCCCTCATCTGCTGACCCACCGTCCGCTGACCCACCGTCTGAAGAGCCGACTTCAATCGCCGTCGCGCCTTCGGTTGCCTCTCCATGTAGAGAGGCGTCCTTGGCCGACCTTCCCGGGCCGGTGTCTTCGCCGTTGAGTGCTGCTGAAACTGTTGTCGTTCACAGCTCTCCTGTTTCCACCGCTTTGCCTCCTGCCGAGACAGCAGATGCTCCTGTCACGCCGACCCCCATGGTTGACCGTCCGTCTTCCGCACCCGTCAACGTACGGGCAGCTCTGCGGGAATTGCAAGCTCTCGCGGACGCCCATTCCCGCCGCATCGAAGACTGCGAGGGTCGGCTAGGTGTTCTTCCCCCTTCGGCCGCCTTGTTGGCCACTCGTTGTGAGCGGTTGGAGGAGGCACTGCGCGGCAGGTGGCCCAACTTCGCGAAGCTCTCCAGCGCGAGACTGCACTGGTGGACCGTCTGCGATGGAAGGTCGACCACATCCGAAGCCGGTACTCGCTTCTCGCCGCAGAGCTCGACCATGTCGACTTCTCTGACGGGCCACCTCCGGGACCAGCTACTCCTTCGGCAGCTTCGCCCCCGGCCGCATGTTCCCCTTCGCGGCCGGCGAAAGCTCTTGGTAAACGGTCCCGGCGGCCGTCACCCCGGGTACCCGCCAAAGCCTCCAAGCTTCCGAAGCCCGACGCCTCTGCGATACCACTGTCGGCGGTCTCTGGTGGTCGTTCCCCTGTCGTTCCTGAGTCTTTGGACGACGACCTCAGCGACGACAGCGAGACCCTTCGGGCGGCTCTGGCCAAGTCTCGTTCTGCTAGTCGGCGCCCTGCCAGTGCGAGCCCTGTACGTCTTCCGTCGACGTCCACTCCTCCATCGAGGGCCACCTCGGCTACCGGCCTCTCGTTGAAACGGGCGATGTTCGGGACATCGGACTCGGAGACCGAGTCGTCTGCGGAGAAAAACAAGAGTGCGCCTACTGTCGCGGACAACACTTCGCCCCTTTTGGCCGACTCCAGCCTGCTTCCCAGAGACTCCATGATCCCCGGATACATGCAGTCGAAGACCTTTTCCGCCGCGGAAGTGGCACCTTGGCCGGTCGACCTGGTCAATTCGTGGTGCATTGTTACAATGTCTTCCACAGACTTGGTCGACCAGCTGGATCTACCTTGGGGTTGATTTGGCCCTCCGGACGGAAACCTCGACCGGCCCCCCAAATGGAAGAGGTCGTTGGTGAACCCTCCAATGATCCAGAGATTGCTCGCGGCGGAACCTTGGGTGGAAGCTCGTGTTCCCATGCAGCCCGTGTCCTTCCGACCTGTTGGCTGGTTCGCCCAGTTGGCAGCGGCCTACATCCAGTTTGACGAAGAGCATAGTCAAGCTCTTTGGGAGGCGACCCACTGCTTGTGGATCTCCAAGGACCAAGCGCGAGCGAACTCTTTCCTCGCGTCCTACTACAACGCGCGGAAGAAGCGTCGGAGTCGGGCAACTCGAGCTTGGCGGGAGGTGGTCGACCTTATCTTCATTGGGATGAGCAAGGGCCACTGCGATCTCGACATCTTCCTGGATCCCTTCTTCCGTCATCTTCCTCGAGCCCGCCGTGTGGTTTATTGGTTCCCTGGTCGTGAAGAGGGGTCGGACCCGGTCGACCTGCTTGAGGCCCTTCGGGTGTCGGATTCCGCGTGGCCGTGGCTCACCCAGTATCGTTTGCCTTCTGTGCCCCATCCTGGCGCTCTAGTTCCACGCCTCAAAGGCAAGTTTGGGCCATCCGTTTAGGTCTTCCCTTGAACATGAATCTTCTTTCTCTTCGATCCTATTTTTTGTGCTTGTCCATCTTCTATCTCCCCTTGCCATGCTTTCCTCTGTTCCAGGTGATCTTGGCAATCTTCCTCCTTCGTTCTCCATTCTCCTATACCCCTAACTCTTGGAAATTCAAGGCCGCCCCGCAGGCGACCCAAGTCTTCCAACGAGGGGCTGGGCCGACCATTGAGGGACTCGGTCCACCTTCCAAGAAACTTGCTACCGCCGGCTAGTTTTCATGGCTTTGCATTACTTCGAAGCGGTTATGGCTTGTGTTCTTGCGCTCGAAGTCCCGGAGTAAGGCTCCGCAATTCAGATCCACTTCGTCCACCCACGAGGGGTCTGGGTGTCCCTTCCATTGCACGAGGAATTCTCGTTGTTGCCTCCCATACCGAGTCTTCTTGCCTGTACGAATCTCTAAAACTTCTTCGACTTCATACTCGCCCTCTTCCAATTCCCGCACCCAGCTGTCTTCTGGTAACCGACATTCATCGAAGTCGACTCGATCTGTTCCATCCACTTTCAACTCGCTGTTCGGTCGATCGGGGAACTCTCTGACGGGCTTGAGCTTGGAGATGTGCACGATTGGGAATAGTCTGTATTCTGTATCTCGTAACTCCAGACGTACCGCATGATCTCCAACTAACTCCTGGACTCGGAACGGTTCGTGCCATAGGTGGGCCAATTTTTTGGCATACCCCTCCTTCACTCGAGCCATACCCGGGTCCCTGGCTGAATTTCGTGGCCGACTACCCCTTCATTTTGTGCTTGCACCCGAGCCTGACTAGCCGCCCGTAAATTCTCGTTGACTTGGTCTCTTGCTCGCTGATAGTGACTCTGAATCCGATATCTCCATCTCCGAGGTCCTGAGTCTCGACGTCGAGTGTTCACCACCGGTAACATAGTCTCAAAAGTGGTCCTAGCATCCCATCCATGTACCAGATAGAACGGTGTTTCCTCACGTACTCTGTCTTGAGCCGTATTTAACGCGAACGTTAATCGTTCCGCGTATTCATTCCAGTCTCGCTGTCCCGCGTCGGCTACGTACATCTTGAGCGATCTTGTTAGAGTCTGGACCATTCTCTCCGCAGTGCCGTTCGCTTGAGGTCGGTAGGCCATGGTCGCTCTTTGACGTTGACCCTACCATACGACTGAACGCTCGGAAGAAGTCCGACATAAACCCCGGTTCCCGATCGTGACGGATCGTCTCACTGGCACCAAAACGGCGGAAAACGCATTCCTCATATCCCTCAGCCACTGTCTGGGCTGTCCGTGACGCACTTGCTTTAGCCATCACATAACCTGTGAACAGGTCGACCCAGATCAGTAGTTCCGTATTTCCTTTATGTGACTTGGGGAGAGATGGTATGTGGTCCATCGCGATAATTTGGAAGGGGTACGTCGCTTCAACATTCCCCGGAGACTTCCTTTGTAAAGTGGGCCTCCCTTTTCCAGTCTCACAATCCATGCACTGACCCACCTATTTCTGAACAATCCGGAACAGACCCCTCCAATGACAGTATCGTCGGATCCGATGATAAGTACGCCCGATTCCCTGGTGGCCGCCTTCCAAACTCGTATGATAATGATGGAGGACGTCGGCTTGGAGACTCTCGGGTATCACCAATCTGGCAGTTATTTCTCGGTCGTCTCCCTTGATTCTCTGGCCGGGGCAGTACACCAGCAGTCCCTCTTCACTTATCTCGTAATCCTCCGGCATTTTGCTGCAGTTTATGGCCGCTTCCACCGACAAGTCTTTCCAGTCTCCCTTCAAATATGCCTTCAACTCGCGTACCCAGCTCTCCTCTTCTTGCGCATCTCGGATCCTATCCATCCGGAGTTGTTGTACCACATCTTCTTGCATGACCTCTCCCGATATTTTTACGGGGACCGTGACCTCGTCACCGCGGATATCTTGATCGACGGACCCCGGTCTCTAGGACCAACACCTCTGGCAGCCGATTGATTGTTTCTAGACCTGACCACTCTCCTCTTGGTATCGACTCGACCCCTTGCTGCTGATGTAAAGCTGTACTGGCCAACTTGCCTGCGCTCTGATTCCAGTCTCGTTTCACATGTAGGACTGCCTGGGTGGGCCACGACTGGAGTTTACTCAACACCTTGGCCCGCAACGGGGTTAAACCTGAAGCTTTGCACTCAATCTCTCCACGCATCTGTCTTATAACCAGATTGGAGTCTCCACAAATAATCAAACGCCGTCGCTCCATTGGCTCCAACAGGTCAAAACCCAGTAACATGCCCTCATATTCAGCTTCATTCACCGTAGACTTGTCGAGATATTTCGATGCAGCTGCAGCTATAGTCCATACAGGGAGTCTCCACACAATAGCGCTGCAAGCACCTCCCCCCTTGTTTCACCCGGGCCGACCCATCGAAACTCATCACATACAGTTCTTCATTTAGTTCCACTGTGGGCGTCGGTAGGTCGACCACTTGCTTGGATTGCTTCTTGGGAGCAATTGACGACAGAATGGAGTCCACATTCTCTCGAGGCGTGATGCTGGCTGCTAACGTCCCCAGTACCTGGTCCTCGCCTTTCTTGTATTTCACAATCTCCAAAGTCCACTGTGACAACAGAGCGGCCCAATTTCCCAAGCGACCTTGCAACCCCGAAGACTTCACTAGCCAGGCTAGTGTAGAATGCCTCGTCAGAACCTTGAGAGTTCGGGTGACCAACATCGTGAAGCAAGTTTCCAATATCCGTAACAACGCCAGCACTTCCTTTTCCACTGTGCTATAGTTCACCTCGTTTGACTTGAGGGTTCGGCTCGTAAACATTACCGGCATGTACATGCCGTCGTAATTTTGCACCAACGACGCCGAGATAGCCCAATCATTTGTGTAGACAATGATGGCCGCCTCTCTAGCCGGGTCGAAATGTCGTAGGATGGGCGCCGTAGCAATCTTGTTCTTGAGCATGGCAAACGCTACTTGTACCTTCGACCATTTCTCTTCGTCGTCTTCCTGGGCCGCCACTTCCTCGTTAGCCTTCAATTTGCACCTCCAAGCGTGAAAATCCACCTCTCTCAGTTCGTAAAGGATCGACGCGTATATGGCATAATCTTCGATGTACCTGCTGTAGTAATTTAGGCTTCCTAGAAAGGACTGCATAGCCTTCAGCGTTGTCGGTACAGGTAGGTCGACCAAAGACTGAAGATCCTTTGGGTGGGCCTATAGCCCTTCCTTTGGAAACTCGATGTCCAAGATACTCGACCTTCCGACATCCCCACGTACTCTTGACGGCACTGACCGACAAATTCCAATAGTCACACACGTCTAGCAGCCGCTCCACTTTCTGGCATAATACGTCCCACGATTCGGCCGGAACAAGTATGTCGTCAATGTATGATCGTCGACCCAATACAGAGAGGCCCGATTTTGCATCGGGTTCCCCTGTTGCGAACAAATCCTCTGTTTCCTCTGTGGCAGCCCCTGGCGAAATCCGTAAAAATCCATATAACGCATTATCCAACAACCTTTGATATATCTGAGGCGCATTCTTAAGCCCAAAAGGCATCCGAAGCCATTCAAATAATCCCAGTGGCGTAACGAGCGCCGAGATTAGTCTCGCCCTTTCGGTCATACTGACGACCCAAAAACCACTCGCCATATCAAGAGAACAGTACCACAAAGCTCCGTCCAGGTCCTCCAGTAATTCGTTAATCAACGGCATCGGGTATACCATGAGCTGGGTGAGATCATTCACCAACCGATAGTCGATACACAATCGAATATCGACCCCATTCTTCTTCACGATAATTACAATTGGGCTGGCCCATGGCGAGGTGGAAGGCTGAATGATCTTTGCTGATAACAGTCCCTTGATCAGGTCGGCTAGCTTCTCTCTGAATTGAGGAGCCACCTTTCGTACGCGTTGCGCGATCGGTCTTGCGTTCCCTACATCGATATCGCATATCGCTCCTCGGGCGGCCGGGGGTAAGGCGTTACCTTTACCCATCAGCAGATGTCGTTTCTTCCATATTATTTGTCGCAACCGGTCCACCTCTTCGGGAGTGTTCCCATCTGGATCAGGAATCTGTATATCTTCTAACGCAATGCCTTCGGATGAGAGGTCCACTTCCGGTACGACCGCCCACCCTGGCCTTATGTCCTCGGCCCAAAGTTCTCCACTCTCGAAAGAACACACCTGGTCATCTGCCTGTAACAAGTCTACCGGTTTGACTTCCTTCTCATTGGTGGTGGTCACTGTATGTAGGTCTTCTTCAAATACACTCCGCTTTTGGGTCCCCTCCTGCCAATTCACCCTCTCTTCGCACGGTTGTTCTTCACTGTCGGGTACCGGTTGGTGCGTTATATTCATCATTGGGGTTGGGGCCTGCTGGTCGCTGTAAGATGTGTGACGGAGTCTTATACTCTGGTCTCTCCACTAGTGGCCCCTCTTCCTCTTCCGTTGGGTCGACCTGATGGTCGACCTGGTCGGTGGTAGATTCATAAGCCAGATTTAGCCATTCCGCATATCTTCGAGAGCCTACCGAGACAAACCCTGGCGTTCTCGGAACTTGCTCCCTAGTCAACCACATACCTACCTTGGTATCTTCATGCAATGTTAAGGGGCGAGGGCTGACATTGGTTATCTTCAAAATCGGTCGACGTCCTATCCCTTGTATCATGGTGGTCACCCATCGTTCGCCTCTCGTGACCCACAATTTCCACTGTTCTGAGGTCGACCTTTTGAGAGGCACTTCCGTACATCCTCCAACGGATATCTGTACATACCGACCCAATTTCACATCCGATACTCGAGTATTGTACAGTGTCCTTCGCCCAGTCAACTGTACCCTGACCTCATCGGGGAGGCAAAGAGTTCCGTCGGCCAAGTCTAACCGGATACCGGCTGGGACCATGAAGTCCATCCCCAAAATTGCATCTTGGCCTACCATAGGGCCTACCCACACCTTAAAGATGTACACCAAGTTCCCATTCAGAGTGACCTTGATGCGAGTGCGTCCCTCCGTGGTGTATACGGCTTCCCCAATACCAATACATTCTTGTCGTTCACTTTCATCAATTTGGCAGCCTACCTTACGAGCAAAGGCGATATCCAGAATGGATATCTCGGCACCAGTATCGAACAACAAATTTGCATGGTCGTTGTTGACCTTTCCAGAGGCTTTCGCTTGCCTGAACCATTTAGTAGGGGCGTGGTATTTCCAGTACCCCCTAGACTCGCCTGGCAATAAGTCCAACTCCATTACTGAACTTTCTCGAACAAAACTATTAGGCTCATTCAAAGAAGCAACATGGACCACAGGGTAATTTCCAATCTTCGATATATTTCCAATCTTAACTGGAATACCCGTCCCCTCCTTGGGCTGTTTCTCCACATATGCAAAGATGCAACAATTAGAACGCTCGGCTCGTACCAGATTCAAACCTGGCGAGCGTCCTAATTTGCCATCTTCTCGAGTTTCTCCGGGAACATCCCTGCATGCTTGGCTGGGTTGTACCATTGACGGAACAAATTATAGAACTCCTCCATCTGGCACTTCCCAATCTCGTGAATCTCTCCACAACCCCGGCATACAAACAGGCAGCGGTCAGACGGGTGACCCTTCCTTCCACAGCGGTCGCAGGTCAATCTTTTCCAGCAATTCAGATCTCCATGTTTCTTGGACCCGCAATATGCACATCTCGTGTTTGGGGTCGCTGATGATGGGCCGGGTCGCTGGTCTACTGCCTGGCGATGTTGGTCGGCCTCCCTAGTCGGTAGATTCTTTGAGAACCTCACACTTGGATCCCTCCCCGCTTCCTTCTCCATAAGGTAGACTCGTCTTAGATCTCCCTCATTCTCCGAGGAGTCTGGACTGGAATCTTCAGAGCTCGAGTCTTCCAGGGGCGTCCGTACTGCATGTATGGAGCGGCGATTTAGATCTCTCGGCCTCTCGGGTAGTGCCGGTGCCTTCTGACGAAACTTGTTTGATCCAAACAGCATCTTGCCTCGTCTTGCCTTCGTCCGCTGACATGCTGTCAATACTTCCTCCAATTCTTCCACGTCCGCCAGACGCAGCATAGTCAACTTGTCTGCTAGCTCTGGGTCGTCCACCGTCAAAATGTAGTGATCGACGTGATCCTTCTGAATCTTGGGCGACCCATCCTTAATCTTCATCTTCGCCCTGAGTCCAAGCACATTCAGGCGGTACAGATAATCCAGCGGGGTCTCTTCCGACCTTTTCTTCGCATGGTAGTACTGGCGGGCGACCGGTACCCCCGTACCACAGAACCGAATCATGAACTCTTGGATTAAGTCCTTCCAGTTTCCTCGGACTGAGCGACCCAGTTGACGGTACCAATTCTGTGCCGGTCCAGTCAGCAATCCTCCAAAAACGAGACATCGTTCATCATCTGGTGCTTGGTCTCTTATAAATGCTGTCTTGACCGTCGATACCCAGCTGCGCGCTCTGTCTTCGTCTTGGTCTCTTCCATGAAATTCTTTAAGATCCGAGGTCGCCGAGAGTTTGATGCGAGGGACCATATTTGGCATCTGTCCCAGCGCTGCGTTCGCCATCATCGACTGAGGTCCCCTCAAATCCATGTTGTCAGGGTCGAACTCACAGGAACCGACGGATTCCATATCGACGTCGGTCATCGTGTGGCCTCTTGGCATTTGTATGCCTGGATGCTGGTCATGGTGAGCGGTCGTCCTTTGCGCCTCTGGTCTTCCTCCTGCTACACTCCCGTTAGGGTGTGCCCGCGGTACTTGGCGTTCATTCAAAAATCTTGCCATCGCCGCGTCGAAGAGGGTCTGCAGATCACCTACCGGGTAGGTAGGTCCTTCCCCCCCAGCATCTTCGTCACGGGGCAGAGCAAATTCCAACTTTTTCTCTTGCTGATTTCCCATTGGCTGAAAATCGGAATGATTTTCATTCTTGCCACGCGTCGCCGTTTCGAGACCACGTGGTTCCTGCTCCGCGCTGCGCGCTCGGGCCTGGAGCAGCGCCGCTCCAGTAGGGCCTAGGGGCATCCTAGTGACCGACCCAGTTGAGGACGATCCTGGGGACCACGGTGCTGCTTCCCTCTGGCCGCTTGGCATCAGGTGTTGAGATGGGTCTTGATTCGCCCCTGGGTGGCCGGCGGCTCCGTACATGTGGGGACCCACCGTGATGTCTTGAAGCGTCATCTGGCTGTCCTTGGACCGCATGTGTGTAGGTGTCACCAGAGGTGGGTGTTCCGTTGCTGGTGTGGTACCCACCAGGATCGACAGACGCTTGTGCATATGCTCTAACGTTGTTGTGATTCTGTCGAATCCCAGGGATAGCAGGTCGTCCGGGTCGAACCGACCTGCGACCATGTTCGCTTCACGAAGCATGGTGACCAGCGCTGTGATCGCGTCCGTGACGGAGTGCAGCCGTGGCAGGGTCGACACCGGCCCAGTGAGTTGACCCAGCTGCCGGATCTCCAGGATCTTCGCGACGGGGTCGCTCTCCAGGAACGCGTTCAGCTTGCGTTGGTGGTAGGCCCTCGTGACATCAGCGTCTGTCCATGACGCCAGTCCTGCCTTCTCGGGGCCTATCGACTTGGTGTTTCCGGGTGCCTTCATCCGGAACTTCGTCGGCTTGGATTGCGCGATCTTGTTTTGTTGTTTTTTGGGGACCTTAGCCTCTCGGTTTTCACCGTCGGCTGATGGTCCTCTGGATCATGATAGGCGTCATGACCCAAGGTGTCCTCAACGAGGACATAGGGAGGGTATTTAGGTTTTTCTTCAATGAATTCAACCTCGACCATGTTGACCGGGCCCCTCCCAAGGCCCGGTCGGTCCTTCGATCCTTTGTTTGTTTCTTCTTGAGTCACTGGCGATCGGTCTTCCAGTGACTCTTCGGTCTTGTGCTCCTTCTTGACATGAACATCTTTATCGTCTTGGGACTCGCGGTGAAATCCCGCGTCTTCCGAAGATCCGGGCACGCGCACCATTGTGGTGGAGTGGGTTCTCAAAATTGTATGATGAGACCCCAAACCACTCACTGTGCCGGACTGCCGACTGTCGGAGGGGGTACCCCGATGCCGCGTATGAACCTTCTCTCACCTTGTGTACCCGTCGGCTGGCGGGTTGCACTCTTCGGAGGACTTGGTGACGATGTAGACGTCTGCCTTGAGGGAGGTAGACCTGGGGGGCCTCGAGTGGATATGCTTCACTCGGTGGGCCGGTAGGTGGCCACTCGATCGACCTTGTCGAGAGTGGACTTAGAGCCAAATTCTTCAGGGGCGCTTGTCGTCCCTGGCCTTTTCCTTCTTGTTTCAGGGGTATTAACCACCTGACCTTTACGTTGCTCCCGGACCTTGAGGTGAGGGAGACCGCTTCCGATAGCGGGTCTTGGGGGGTGTTGCTACTCGAACGAGCTCACAGGCCAAATATATCCTGGAGCTCTATTCGCACTTGAACTTCGCTACACAACTGTCTTCGACGGGGGGCCAAAATATATCCCTTCCCGGAACAGTGAGTAACTTAGAACAAGTCCTTCTTGGGTGACGGAGTCGTGCCACGTAGATCGCAAATTGAGTAGTATTTAATATAGTCCTATCCTTTTAACTCCTTTACTCTATCCTTGCCTGAAGCTCTGATTCCTTGCGTCGACTGGTCTGATCCTTGTATTAACTGGTCCGGAGTGGCTGAACCCCGAGGGGCCGAGGTCGACCAATGAGGGACCCAGGTCGACCAATGAGGGACCGGGTCGACCAATGAGGGACCCAGGTCGACCAACGAGGGACCGGGTCGACCGACGAGGGACCCAGGTCTACCAATGAGGGACCGGGTCGACCAACGAGGGACCCAGGTCGACCGATGAGGGACCCGGGTCTACCAACGAGGGGCCAGGTCGATCAATGAGCGGCCATGATCAACTCCCTTTGGTACCGGTTAACCGGTACCCTGATACTGATTTTTCTTCGGCGGATCCTGCGGATTGTCCTCCACCAACGGTCGCTCCCCTTCGAGGCCCCTGTCTCTCTGGTCCCCTGTCCCTGACCCACGGCCTATACTCCGAATCCAACTGGAGTCTGGGACCTCCACATCACAAAATTAGCACTTCACCACAGCCGCCCCCTGCACTTGCTCAACCGTACAACGGATTGAGCACGCGCATGTCTTCACTTCCTTCGTCACGTAGGTCCTTTACTGTCCCCTTTGTTGCTCATCCACCTCTAACTCGTGTCTGTCCAGCCATGTCTTCCCCTGGTTCTGATCCACCGTCTGCTGACCCACCGTCCGCTGATCCACCGTCTGAAGAGCCGACCTCGGTCGCCCCAGCGCCTTCAATCGCCCCTGGTTCTAACCCCTCATCTGCTGACCCACCGTCCGCTGACCCACCGTCTGAAGAGCCGACTTCGATCGCCGTCGCGCCTTCGGTTGCCTCTCCATGTAGAGAGGCGTCCTTGGCCGACCTTCCCGGGCCGGTGTCTTCGCCGTTGAGTGCTGCTGAAACTGTTGTCGTTCACAGCTCTCCTGTTTCCACCGCTTTGCCTCCTGCCGAGACAGCAGATGCTCCTGTCACGCCGGCCCCCATGGTTGACCGTCCGTCTTCCGTACCCGTCAACGTACGGGCAGCTCTGCAGGAACTGCAAGCTCTCGCGGACGCCCATTCCCGCCGCATCGAAGACTGCGAGGGTCGGCTAGGTGTCCTTCCCCCTTCGGCCACCTTGTTGGCCACTCGTTGTGAGCGGTTGGAGGAGACACTGCGCGACAATTCCCGGCTGGTGGCCCAACTCCGCGAAGCTCTCCAGCGCGAGACTGCACTGGTGGACCGTCTGCGATGGAAGGTCGACCACATCCGAAGCCGGTACTCGCTTCTCGCCGCAGAGCTCGACCATGTCGACTTCTCTGACGGGCCACCTCCGGGACCAGCTACTCCTTCGGCAGCTTCGCCCCCGGCCGCATGTTCCCCTTCGAGGCCGGCGAAAGCTCTTGGTAAACGGTCCCGGCGGCCGTCACCCCGGGTACCCGCCAAAGCCTCCAAGCTTCCGAGGCCCGACGCCTCTGCGATACCACTGTCGGCGGTCTCTGGTGGTCGTTCCCCTGTCGTGCTTGAGTCTTCGGACGACGACCTCAGCGACGACAGCGAGACCCTTCGGGCGGCTCTGGCCAAGTCTCGTTCTGCTAGTCGGCGCCCCGCCAGTGCGAACCCTGTACGTCTTCCGTCGACGTCCGCTCCTCCATCGAGGGCCACCTCGGCTACCGGCCTCTCGTTGAAACGGGCGATGTTCGGGACATCGGACTCGGAGACCGAGTCGTCTGCGGAGAAAAACAAGAGCGCGCCTACTGTTGCGGACAACACTTCGCCCCCTTTGGCCGACTCCAGCCTGCTTCCCAGAGACGCCATGATCCCCGGGTACATGCAGTCGAAGACCTTCTCCGCCGCGGAAGTGGCACCTTGGCCGGTCGACCTGGTCAATTCGTGGTGCATTGTTACAATGTCTTCCACAGACTTGGTCGACCAGCTGGATCTACCTTGGGGTTGGTTTGGCCCTCCGGACGGAAACCTCGACCGCCCTCCCAAATGGAAGAGGTCGTTGGTGAACCCTCCAATGATCCAGAGATTGCTGGCGGCGGAACCTTGGGTGGAAGCTCGTGTTCCCATGCAGCCCGTTTCCTTCCGACCTGTTGGCTGGTTCGCCCAGTTGGCAGCGGCCTACATCCAGTTTGACGAAGAGCATAGTCAAGCACTTTGGGAGGCGACCCACTGCTTGTGGATCTCCAAGGACCAAGCGCGCGCGAACTCTTTCCTCGCGTCCTACTACAACGCGCGGAAGAAGCGTCGGAGTCGGGCGACTCGAGCGTGGCGGGAGGTGGTCGACCTTATCTTCATTGGGATGAGCAAGGGCCACTGCGATCTCGACATTTTCCTGGACCCCTTCTTCCGTCATCTTCCTCGAACCCGCCGTGTGGTTTATTGGTTCCCTGGTCGTGAAGAGGGGTCGGACCCGGTCGACCTGCTTGAGGCCCTTCGGGTGTCGGATTCCGCGTGGCCGTGGCTCACCCAGTATCGGTTGTCTTCTGTGCCCCATCCTGGCGCTCTAGTTCCACGCCTCAAAGGCAAGTTTGGGCCATCCGTTTAGGTCTTCCCTTGAACATGAATCTTCTTTTCTCTTCGATCCTATTTTGTGTGCTTGTCCATCTTCTATCTCCTCTTGCCATGCTTTCCTCTGTTCTAGATTGATCTTGGTAATCTTCCTCCTTTGTTCTCCATTCTCCTATACCCCTAACTCGTGGAAGTTCGAGGTCGCCCCGCAGGCGACCCAAGTCTTCCAACGAGGGGCCGGGCCGACCATTGAGGGACTCGGTCCACCTTCCAAGAAACTTGCTACCGTCTGCTAGTTTTCATGGCTTTGCATTACTTCGAAGCGGTTATGGCTTGTCTTCTTGCGCTCGAAGTCCCGGAGTAAGGCTCCGCAATTCAGATCCACTTCGTCCACCCACGAGGGGTCAGGGTGTCCCTTCCATTGCACGAGGAATTCTCGTTGTTGCCTCCCATACCGAGTCTTCTTGCCTGTACGACTCTCTAAAATTTCTTCGACTTCATACTCGCCCTCTTCCAATTCCCGCACCCAGCTGTCTTCTGGTAGCAGACATTCGTCGAAGTCGACTCGATCTGTTCCATCCACTTTCAGCTCGCTGTTCGGTCGATCGGGGAACTCTCTGACGGGCTTGAGCTTGGAGATGTGCACGATTGGGAATAGTCTGTATTCTGTACCTCGTAACTCCAGACGTACTGCATGATCTCCGACTAACTCCTGGACTCGGAACGGTCCGTGCCATAGGTGGGCCAATTTTTTGGCATACCCCTCCTTCACTCGGTCTAAGTATAGCCATACCCGGGCCCCTGGCTGAATTTCGTGGCCGACTACCCCTTCATTTTGTGCTTGCACCCGAGCCTGACTAGCCGCCCGTAAATTCTCGTTGACTTGGTCTCTTGCTCGCTGATAGTGACTCTGAATCCGATATCTCCATCTCCGAGGTCCTGATTCTCGACGTCGAGTGTTCACCACCGGTAACATAGTCTCAAGAGTGGTCCTAGCATCCCATCCATGTACCAGATAGAACGGTGTTTCCTCCCGTACTCTGTCTTGAGCCGTGTTTAACGCGAACGTTAATCGTTCCGCGTATTCATCCCAGTCTCGCTGTCCCACGTCGGCTACGTACATCTTGAGCGATCTTGTTAGAGTCTGGACCATTCTCTCCGCAGTGCCGTTCGCTTGAGGTCGGTAGGCCATGGTCGCTCTCTGACGTTGACCCACCATACGACTGAACGCTCGGAAGAAGTCCGACATAAACCCCGGTTCCCGATCGTGACGGATCGTCTCACTGGCACCAAAACGGCGGAAAACGCATTCTTCATATCCCTCAGCTACTGTCTGGGCTGTCCGTGACGCACTTGCTTTAGCCATCACATAACCTGTGAACAGGTCGACCCAGATCAGTAGTTCCGTATTTCCTTTATGTGACTTGGGGAGAGATGGTATGTGGTCCATCGCGATAATTTGGAAGGGGTACGTCGCTTCAACATTCCCCGGAGACTTCCCTTGTAAAGTGGGTCTCCCTTTCCCAGTCTCACAATCCATGCACTGACCCACATATTTCTGAACACTCCGGAACAGACCCCTCCAATGACAATATCGTCGGATCCGATGATAAGTACGCCCGATCCCCTGATGGCCGCCTTCCAAACTCGTATGATAATGATGGAGGACGTCGGCTTGGAGACTCTCAGGTATCACCAATCTGGCAGTTATGTCTCGGTCGTCTCCCTTGATTCTCTGGCCGGGGCAGTACACCAGCAGTCCTTCTTCACTTATCTCGTAATCCTCCGACATTTTGCTGCAGTTTCTGGCCGCTTCCACCGACAAGTCTTTCCAGTCTCCCTTCAAATATGCCTTCAACTCGCGTACCCAGCTCTCCTCTTCTTGCGCATCTCGGATCCTATCCATCCGGAGTTGTTGTACCACATCTTCTTGCATGACCTCTCCCGATATTTTGACGGGGAACCGTGATCTCGTCACCGCAGATACCTTGACCGACTGACCCCGGTCTCTAGGGACCAACACCTCTGGCAGCCGATTGATTGTTTCTAGACCTGACCACTCTCCTCTTGGTATCGACTCGACCCCTTGCTGCTGATGTAAAGCTGCACTGGCCAACTGGTCTGCGCTCTGATTCCAGTCTCGTTTCACATGTAGGACTGCCTGGGTGGGCCACGACTGGAGCTTACTCAACGCCTTGGCCCGCAACGGGGATAAACCTGAAGCTTTGCATTCAATCTCTCCACGCATCTGTCTTATAACCAGATTGGAGTCTCCACAAATAATCAAACGCCGTCGCTCCATTGGCTCCAACAGGTCAAAACCCAGTAACATGCCCTCATATTCAGCTTCATTCACCGTAGACTTGTCGAGATATTTCGATGCAGCTGCGACTATAGTCCATGCAGGGAGTCTCCACACAATAGCGCTGCAAGCACCTCCCCCTTGTTTCACCCGGGCCGACCCATCGAAACTCATCACATACAGTTCTTCATTTAGTTCCACTGTGGGCGTCGGTAGGTCGACCACTTGCCTGGATTGCTTCTTGGGAGCAATTGACGACAGAATTGAGTCCACATTCTCTCGAGGCGTGATGCTGGCTGCTAACGCCCCCAGTACCTGGTCCTCGCCTTTCTTGCATTTCACAATCTCCAAAGTCCACTGTGACAACAGAGCGGCCCAATTTCCCAAGCGACCTTGCAACCCCGAAGACTTCACTAGCCAGGCTAGTGTAGAATGCCTCGTCAGAACCTTGAGAGGTCGGGTGACCAACATCGTGAAGCAAGTTTCCAATATCCGTAACAACGCCAGCACTTCCTTTTCCACTGTGCTATAGTTCACCTCGTTTGACTTGAGGGTTCGGCTCGTAAACATTACCGGCATATACAGGCCGTCGTAATTCTGCACCAACGACGCCGAGATGGCCCAATCACTTGCGTAGACAATGATGACCGCCTCTCTAGCCGGGTCGAAATGTCGTAGGATGGGCGCCGTAGCAATCTTGTTCTTGAGCATGGCAAACGCTACTTGTACCTTCGACCATTTTTCTTCGTCGTCTTCCTGGGCCGCCACTTCCTCGTTAGCCTTCAATTTGCACCTCCAAGCGTGAAAATCCACCTCTCTCAGTTCGTAAAGGATCGACGCGTATATGGCATAATCTTCGATGTACCTGCTGTAGTAATTTAGGCTTCCTAGAAAGGACTGCATAGCCTTCAGCGTTGTCGGTAGAGGTAGGTCGACCAAAGACTGAAGATCTTTTGGGTGGGCCTCTAGTCCCCCTTTGGAAACTCGATGTCCAAGATACTCGACCTTCCGACATCCCCACGTACTCTTGACGGCACTGACCGACAAATTCCAATAGTCACACACGTCTAGCAGCCGCTCCACTTTCTGGCATAATACGTCCCACGATTCGGCCGGAACAAGTATATCGTCAATGTATGATCGTCGACCCAATACAGAGAGGCCCGATTTTGCATCGGGTTCCCCTGTTGCGAACAAATCCTCTGTTTCCTCTGTGGCAGCCCCTGGCGAAATCCGTAAGAATCCATATAACGCATTATCCAACAACCTTTGATATATCTGAGGCGCATTCTTAAGCCCAAAAGGCATCCGAAGCCATTCAAATAATCCCAGTGGAGTAACGAAAGCTGAGATTAGTCTCGCCCTTTCGGTCATACTGACGACCCAAAAACCACTCGCCATATCAAGAGAACAGTACCATAAAGCTCCGTCCAAGTCTTCCAGTAATTCGTTAATCAACGGCATCGGGTATACCATGAGCTGGGTGAGATCATTCACCAACCGATAGTCGATACACAATCGAATATCGACCCCATTCTTCTTCACGATAATTACAATTGGGCTGGCCCATGGCGAGGTGGAAGGCTGAATGATCTTTGCTGATAACAGTCCCTTGATCAGGTCGGCTAGCTTCTCTCTGAATTGAGGGGCCACCTTCCGTACGCGTTGCGCGATCGGTCTTGCGTTCCCTACATCGATATCGCATATCGCTCCTCGGGCGGCCGGGGGTAAGGCGTTACCTTTGCCCATCAGCAGATGTCGTTTCTTCCATATTATTTGTCGCAACCGGTCCACCTCTTCGGGAGTGTTCCCATCTGGATCAGGAATCTGTATATCTTCTAACGCAATGCCTTCGGATGAGGGGTCCACTTCCGGTACGACCGCCCACCCTGGCCTTATGTCCTCGGCCCAAAGTTCCCCACTCTCGAAAGAACACACCTGGTCATCTGCCTGTAACAAGTCTACCAGTTTGGCTTCCTTCTCATTGGTGGTGGTCACTGCATGTAGGTCTTCTTCAAATACACTCCGCTTTTGGGCGGTCCCCTCCTGCCAATTCACCCTCTCTTCGCACGGTTGTTCTTCACTGTCGGGTACCGGTTGGTGCGTTATATTCATCATTGGGGTTGGGGCCTGCTGGTCGCTGTAAGATGTGTGACGGAGTCTTATACTCTGGTCTCTCCACTAGTGGCCCCTCTTCCTCTTCCGTTGGGTCGACCTGATGGTCGACTTGGTCGGTGGTAGATTCATAAGCCAGATTTAGCCATTCCGCATATCTTCGAGAGCCTACCGAGACAAACCCTGGCGTTCTCGGAACTTGCTCCCTAGTCAACCACATACCTACCTTGGTATCTTCATGCAATGTTAAGGGGCGAGGGCTGACATTGGTTATCTTCAAAATCGGTCGACGTCCTATCCCTTGTATCATGGTGGTCACCCATCGTTCGCCTCTCGTGACCCACAATTTCCACTGTTCTGAGGTCGACCTTTTGAGAGGCACTTCCGTACATCCTCCAACGGATATCTGTACATACCGACCCAATTTCACATCCGATACTCGAGTATTGTACAGTGTCCTTCGCCCAGTCAACTGTACCCTGACCTCATCGGGGAGGCAAAGAGTTCCGTCGGCCAAGTCTAACCGGATACCGGCTGGGACCATGAAGTCCATCCCCAAAATTGCATCTTGGCCTACCATAGGGCCTACCCACACCTTAAAGATGTACACCAAGTTCCCATTCAGAGTGACCTTGATGCGAGTGCGTCCCTCCGTGGTGTATACGGCTTCCCCAATACCAATACATTCTTGTCGTTCACTTTCATCAATTTGGCAGCCTACCTTACGAGCAAAGGCGATATCCAGAATGGATATCTCGGCACCAGTATCGAACAACAAATTTGCATGGTCGTTGTTGACCTTTCCAGAGGCTTTCGCTTGCCTGAACCATTTAGTAGGGGCGTGGTATTTCCAGTACCCCCTAGACTCGCCTGGCAATAAGTCCAACTCCATTACTGAACTTTCTCGAACAAAACTATTAGGTTCATTCAAAGAAGCAACATGGACCACAGGGTAATTTCCAATCTTCGATATATTTCCAATCTTAACTGGAATACCCGTCCCCTCCTTGGGCTGTTTCTCCACATATGCAAAGATGCAACAATTAGAACGCTCGGCTCGTACCAGATTCCAACCTGGCGAGCGTCCTAATTTGCCATCTTCTCGAGTTTCTCCGGGAACATCCCTGCATGCTTGGCTGGGTTGTACCATTGACGGAACAAATTATAGAACTCCTCCATCTGGCACTTCCCAATCTCGTGAATCTCTCCACAACCCCGGCATACAAACAGGCAGCGGTCAGACGGGTGACCCTTCCTTCCACAGCGGTCGCAGGTCAATCTTTTCCAGCAATTCAGATCTCCATGTTTCTTGGACCCGCAATATGCACATCTCGTGTTTGGGGTCGCTGATGATGGGCCGGGTCGCTGGTCTACTGCCTGGCGATGTTGGTCGGCCTCCCTAGTCGGTAGATTCTTTGAGAACCTCACACTTGGGTCCCTCCCCGCTTCTTTCTCCATAAGGTAGACTCGTCTTAGATCTCCCTCATTCTCCGAGGAGTCTGGACTGGAATCTTCAGAGCTCGAGTCTTCCAGGGGCGTCCGTACTGCATGTATGGAGCGGCGATTTAGATCTCTCGGCCTCTCGGGTAGTGCCGGTGCCTTCTGACGAAACTTGTTTGATCCAAACAGCATCTTGCCTCGTCTTGCCTTCGTCCGCTGACATGCTGTCAATACTTCCTCCAATTCTTCCACGTCCGCCAGACGCAACATAGTCAACTTGTCTGCTAGCTCTGGGTCGTCCACCGTCAAAATGTAGTGATCGACGTGATCCTTCTGAATCTTGGGCGACCCATCCTTAATCTTCATCTTCGCCCTGAGTCCAAGCACATTCAGGCGGTACAGATAATCCAGCGGGGTCTCTTCCGACCTTTTCTTCGCATGGTAGTACTGGCGGGCGACCGGTACCCCCGTACCACAGAACCGAATCATGAACTCTTGGATTAAGTCCTTCCAGTTTCCTCGGACTGAGCGACCCAGTTGACGGTACCAATTCTGTGCCGGTCCAGTCAGCAATCCTCCAAAAACGAGACATCGTTCATCATCTGGTGCTTGGTCTCTTATGAATGCTGTCTTGACCGTCGATACCCAGCTGCGCGCTCTGTCTTCGTCTTGGTCTCTTCCATGAAATTCTTTAAGGTCCGAGGTCGCCGATAGTTTGATGCGAGGGACCATATTTGGCATCTGTCCCAGCGCTGCGTTCGCCATCATCGACTGAGGTCCCCTCAAATCCATGTTGTCAGGGTCGAACTCACAGGAACCGACGGATTCCATATCGACGTCGGTCATCGTGTGGCCTCTTGGCATTTGTATGCCTGGATGCTGGTCATGGTGAGCGGTCGTCCTTTGCGCCTCTGGTCTTCCTCCTGCTACACTCCCGTTAGGGTGTGCCCGCGGTACTTGGCGTTCATTCAAAAATCTTGCCATCGCCGCGTCGAAGAGGGTCTGCAGATCGCCTACCGGGTAGGTAGGTCCTTCCCCCCCAGCATCTTCGTCACGGGGCAGAGCAAATTCCAACTTTTTTCTCTTGCTGATTTCCCATTGGCTGAAAATCGGAATGATTTTCATTCTTGCCACGCGTCGCCGTTCCGAGACCCCGTGGTTCCTGCTCCGCGCTGCGCGCTCGGGCCTGGAGCAGCGCCGCTCCAGTAGGGCCTAAGGGCATCCTAGTGACCGACCCAGTTGAGGACGATCCTGGGGACCACGGTGCTGCTTCCCTCTGGCCGCTTGGCATCCGGTGTTGAGATGGGTCTTGATTCGCCCCTGGGTGGCCGGCGGCTCCGTACATGTGGGGACCCACCGTGATGTCTTGAAGCGTCATCTGGCTGTCGTTGGACCGCATGTGTGTAGGTGTCACCAGAGGTGGGTGTTCCGTTGCTGGTGTGGTACCCACCAGGATCGACAGACGCTTGTGCATATGCTCTAACGTTGTTGTGATTCTGTCGAATCCCAGGGATAGCAGATCGTCCGGGTCGAACCGACCTGCGACCATGTTCGCTTCACGAAGCATGGTGACCAGCGCTGTGATCGCGTCCGTGACGGAGTGCAGCCGTGGCAGGGTCGACACCGGCCCAGTGAGTTGACCCAGCTGCCGGATCTCCAGGATCTTCGCGACGGGGTCGCTCTCCAGGAACGCGTTCAGCTTGCGTTGGTGGTAGGCCCTCGTGACATCAGCGTCTGTCCATGACGCCAGTCCTGCCTTCTCGGGGCCTATCGACTTGGTGTTTCCGGGTGCCTTCATCCGGAACTTCGTCGGCTTGGATTGCGCGATCTTGTTTTGTTGTTTTTTTGGGGACCTTAGCCTCTCGGTTTTCACCGTCGGCTGATGGTCCTCTGGATCATGATAGGCGTCATGACCCAAGGTGTCCTCAACGAGGACATAGGGAGGGTATTTAGGTTTTTCTTCAATGAATTCAACCTCGACCATGTTGACCGGGCCCCTCCCAAGGCCCGGTCGGTCCTTCGATCCTTTGTTTGTTTCTTCTTGAGTCACTGGCGATCGGTCTTCCAGTGACTCTTCGGTCTTGTGCTCCTTCTTGACATGAACATCTTTATCGTCTTGGGACTCGCGGTGAAATCCCGGGTCTTCGAAGATCCGGGCACGCGCACCATTGTGGTGGAGTGGGTTCTCAAAATTGTATGATGAGACCCCAAACCACTCACTGTGCCGGACTGCCGACTGTCGGAGGGGGTACCCCGATGCCGCGTATGAACCTTCTCTCACCTTGTGTACCCGTCGGCTGGCGGGTTGCACTCTTCGGAGGACTTGGTGAAGATGTAGACGTCTGCCTTGAGGGAGGTAGACCTGGGGGGCCTCGAGTGGATATGCTTCACTCGGTGGGCCGGTAGGTGGCCACTCGATCGACCTTGTCGAGAGTGGACTTAGAGCCAAATTCTTCAGGGGCGCTTGTCGTCCCTGGCCTTTTCCTTCTTGTTTCAGGGGTATTAACCACCTGACCTTTACGTTGCTCCCGGACCTTGAGGTGAGGGAGACCGCTTCCGATAGCGGGTCTTGGGGGGTGTTGCTACTCGAACGAGCTCACAGGCCAAATATATCCTGGAGCTCTATTCGCCCTTGAACTTCGCTACACAACTGTCTTCGACGGGGGGCCAAAATATATCCCTTCCCGGAACAGTGAGTAACTTAGAACAAGTCCTTCTTGGGTGACGGAGTCGTGCCACGTAGAACGCAAATTGAGTAGTATTTAATATAGTCCTATCCTTTTCACTCCTTTACTCTATCCTTGCCTGAAGCTCTGATTCCTTGCGTCGACTAGTCTGATCCTTGTATTAACTGGTCAGGAGTGGCTGAACCCCGAGGGGCCGAGGTCGACCAATGAGGGACCCAGGTCTACCAACGAGGGACCGGGTCGACCGATGAGGGACCCAGGTCGACCAACGAGGGACCGGGTCGACCGACGAGGGACCCAGGTCTACCAATGAGGGACCGGGTCGACCAACGAGGGACCCAGGTCGACCGATGAGGGACCCGGGTCTACCAACGAGGGGCCAGGTCGATCAATGAGCGGCCATGATCAACTCCCTTTGATACCGGTTAACCGGTACCCTGATTGTAACGGGGCTAGAACGTACCGAGCAGTAAAGAAGAGCCTGGTGTCAGCGCCAGTCCTGGTCCTACCAGACGACTCCAAGACGTTCCACGTGGTTTGCGACACCAGTGGTTTTGCAATCGGTTGTGCCCTCATGCAATTTGATGATGAGGGCCGTGAACGAGTCGTGAGTTATCAGTCGCGACAGATGAAGCCAGCTGAGAAGAACTATCCGGTTTACGACAAGGACTTATTAGCGATGCGCTATGCACTCATTAAGTTTCGCGTGTATCTCCTTGGTGAACGTACATTTGCTTTGTACACCGATCATGCATCGCTGCGCACAGCGATGAAGAGCCCACACCTGTCCCAACGGATGGCACGATGGCTCTCATTCTTCTCTGAGTACAACTTCGTCGTGCATTACAAGCCAGGGGGCAAGACCAATATTCTCGCTGACGCCTTGTCACGACGTCCCGACTACGATACTTGGACTGCTCTGAGTCGCCAGGCTACTGATGACGAGGACGATGATGACCGATGTGCAATGTGTGTATCGCTGAACTTAACTCGGGTTACACCCGAGCCGTGTTTATTTGATGAGATCGTCGCAGCGTATAGGGGTGACTCAGATTATGCAGACATTATCGAGTATCTGCGTGCTCCCAGCGATGCTGCACTGGGAGCATTATCCCGTACCAAGCGCGACCATATTCATCGATACAGTTTAAATGGCGATTTGCTTCTGTATAGCATCGACCAATTCGATTCTCCTCGCACGGTGATTGCCAATGACATGGATTTGCGTGCAAGAATCATTCACGAGTATCACGATTCTCCTGCTGGCGGCCATTTAGGCCGCGAAAAGACTTTCGCGGCTGTGTCTCAAGACTTCTTCTGGCCCCACATGTATAAGTGGGTACGCAACTGGATCCGAACGTGCGAAATATGCCAGCGTGTGAAGCCATCTCCATCGTCACAGGCTCCCTTGCGATCGTTGCCAATTGCAGCAGAGGCCTGGAGATCAGTTTCGATGGACTTTATCTTCGGGCTTGCGCCCGATAGCCAAGCTCGAACGGGCATCTTGGTCTTTGTTGACAGATTCAGCAAGATGACACATCTCGTGCCTGTTCACGCTAAGGTCACCGCGGCAGAGACCGCGGCGCACTTCATCGACGCGGTGTTCCGTCATCATGGCCTTCCAGAAAACATTGTTTCGGACCGTGATCCGCGATTTACGTCCGCATTTTGGACATCACTTTTCGAGCTCCTCGGGACAAAACTGCTGATGTAGACTGCGGCCCATCCGGAAACGGATGGGCAAACCGAGCGCGTGAACCGGGTCCTCAAAGACATTCTTCGGAGTTATGCTACGTCATTTACAAGTTGGAGTGCATTTTTACCACTCGCTGAGTTCTCACTCAACAACGCCGTACACGCGTCAACAGGGTTGACGCCATTTTTTGTGAATTCGGCTCGTCACCCTCGTGTTCCTACTGTCCTGGCCGTGGGGCGACCCACAACACCTAGTGGCTCCACTCTGGGGGGGGATAAAGGTGATAAACAAGGATCGAGTGCAGCTCACGGTATTTTGAGCGCGAATGCAGTAACACGATCCAAGGCAAAGACGGCCATTTTGACGCCATCAGACGTGGCGTCCCCATTAGCTCGATGGACTGCGCAGACATTGATTGACCCGTCTTCGGGTAAGCGTTCCCCTACTGCCAACTACGCGCCGATTGAGTCGGCGCGACCAATTGATGACATGGCCGTGTCGGAATTTATACTCCAACGTCAAGCCATCACCAGGTTTGTACGCGACGCACTACAAACTGCTGTAGACCTACACAGAAGGAGAACGCTGACAAACATGGAAGAAAGAACATGATCAAGTTTGAGAAAGGTGACCGTGTATTATTATCGACGGAAGGTTTAAGGGATTCAGCAGTCACTAATCTGGGCGCGAGTAAACTCGCGCCACGCTTCATCGGTCCATTCAAGGTTCTGAAGGCAATTGGTGACGCTTATACACTCGACGTCCCCTCGTCACTGCGACTCCACCCGACATTCTATGTCGGGCGGCTGAAGGAATATCGTCCGGCTACGCTTCACGGTTTGGCTCCGACGCCGGCTTCAGGGGTTCGTAAGTCGAACGGCCTTCCCGTCGCGCTCGACGCGCCGATGACATGGAGCGGGGTCTCGATCCCGTCTGAACCTGACCAAGCATCTGGCGCTCCAGAATCCTTATCCGTTCGAGCAGTTCACGGTTCGACTGCCGGGTCTCACTCGAAGTCTTCTCCGCCCGGGCAGCACGTTCACTGGTAGCCTCAGCCTCCAGCTGAGCATCGGCAGCTATGTTCACGGCCTGATCAATATCGTCCTGAGCAACCAGGACGCCAGCACTACCATCGTGAGGGCCCTACTCCGCTTGTTGATGCGGAGGGACAGGTGCGCTGGATTGTAGACCGCATTGTGGGTCACGAGGAACCTCCACAACCATTACTGCAGTCGGCTCATGAGAAGCGTGCGGTTCCATCCGTGCGTAGGTACCGAGTACGTTGGCTTGGATTCCCTCCCGAGCAGGATACATGGGAACCACGTTCCTCACTCCTTCGTGACGTTCCAGATGTGGTTCTGGCGTATGAAGCCACGAAGTCGGACTATTCCAAGGCGGGCGAGCACGCGAACGCTCTCGTGACAAACGAGAGCGGTAAGGAGGTTCACGTTGTCGGGAACGGGAACGATGACGCGAACGAGAACGACGTCGCGAATGAGAACGACGCCGTGAACGAGAACGTCGCGGTGAATACATATCACGATTGCGAGGCGAGAATCGCGAAGCAGGACGGACAAGCGAG
The DNA here is from genome assembly GCA_947646735.1 of Peronospora farinosa. Lineage (NCBI taxonomy): Eukaryota > Oomycota > Peronosporomycetes > Peronosporales > Peronosporaceae > Peronospora > Peronospora farinosa. The sequence goes on along the minus strand of CANTFK010000891.1, from coordinate 45,557 downwards.
CGTGTCGCTGCCCTGCGCTGATGATCCCGCGGAGATTGACTCCGCTGTCGCGAGTGGTGCTGCCAGCGAGGCGCACCACGAATAACTGCGCTTCTCCGTTCGCTCAGACTTCGCTCATACTTTGCAATCCAACTTCGTTCGCGATCGCTGAGTGGACACTCAGCGATGTGTCGTCGCCATTCGTCATGAGTTGGGCGTGGAGTCGAGTCACAAGACCGGCATCCTTCATTGACATGGACGAAGCAGAAACGGTCCACATTCCAAGCATCCTCACACACTCTTTCGCGTAGCGCGCCGATGGAGTGATCGGCGCGAAGCTCCTCTCGATTGGCGAGCCATAGTTGGAAGCTGCTACCATCCTCGAGCATCCGATTCCAACGTTGGATGAAGGCGCACCAAGAACGTTGTAGAGCTTCATGCTCGATTCCATCAAGACCTTTCCCGCGCAGTTTTCGAAATCGGCGGAAGTATTCCCGCATCATGTCCAGTGAGTCCGGAGCGTGAGCTCCGGACAAGTCGTACAGCGACCAAGGTATGAGCTGCCGCGCCATGATGCTGGTTGTTGCATTCCCGCTGATGGTTATTGGGAGTGCTGCTGGATTGGGTGTTGGGTCTCCGGACATTGCTTGTTCATTTGTGAGCGACGGGTTTTAGACAGTTGAGCACTCACGGTTGGTGAGTGCTGTCATGAGAAGGGGGTGATGTAATGGGCTACATTACACACATAGTTAACACAAGTAAACAAATACTTATGTAGACAGGTGCTGGGCCCGAATAGCAGGCACAGCGTGGTAATTTATTATTGGTTTATTATTGGGCCTAAAGTCCCCAATATGGACCAATGATAAATCAACCTGAAATTGTGTGGTTCCCGAAAGGCGGGAACACTGTCGTATTTATTACGACTAAAATCTTCGTAATTAGTACGAATTAAAACCAAAATAAAAATCAGAGTTAAATTTACTTAATACCTAATACTTGGGCTTGAGTCTTCCTCAAGCGCACGTGTAAGCTAGTGACGGTACGTTCTAGCCCCGTTACAGCTTCGCTACAATTGTGCTTATTAATAAGCGTGACAATACGCCACTTAGCGTTGGAGGTATTCAACACAATTGCTTATAGAGCTCTCGCAGCCTTCAACTTGATATTCGCAACACACCTACCACCTAAACTTTCTCGACATATGGTCTAATTAAATTTCCTTTTTCAAATTACAAAAAATACTCATTATAAGTATTTTTTGTCCCTTGCTGTTCATTAACTTCGCTGGGCGCAAAACTATAACCTATCAAAGGCTACTGTTTGACTATCAATGCTATTGGGTAGTGTTAGAAAGCTGCGACTCAGCCACTGCATGAGAAGAGGCTACGAACGTGCAATCAACGTCCATTGAGTTGTGGCATGCCTCGCAAGTGTCAATGCTAGATTGAAGAATCATGCGGCTACTGCTCAGTGCTTACCTTGGTAACTTAGCATACGCACCTTTGCGCATCGAGTTGGCCAAGATGGAGCAGCGAGCTCGACAGGCATTGGAAAAGGCTCATAAGACTAATACTTTTGATGCATCTGTCTGTGTGCGCTGCTTGAGTTGCCAGTAGATTAGAAACGATTGCAGAATCGCCGTCAACAGCGAGCTGTATAGACGTAAATCGCAATATATGGAAATTCGATATAAGAACGCAAGATACTTCGAAGTGTTACAAGGATACCTATACTGTAGAACAATAGTTAGTGCACTAGAGCAAAAAGTTAAAAATACTGCACGGTATTATTTTTAATATTTTTTATTTTTATTTTTTATTGTCATGCAAAATTCAAAAGTTTATAAGTGCCGGAACATCGTCTTCGTTCCACGTGTCCTCTGTGTTTCCAATTTTCGTTCATACTTCTCTCCGGCGTAAGTGCATGAAAAGACAACAAAACATGTCGCTCAGCATATTCTTTAATCGACTGATCAGATGCCTACATGCCCTCCTCCTCGTCTTCCTCTAAGAAACCTCGCGAAGGCATATAGCCGCGTGGGCTTTTAGCAGCAGCGCGCTCCGCTGGATGCAGCATACGAGACTTTTCGTCTTCCAAATCGTAGTCGTCATTCATAGACTGGTCCTCCAGCGGCATGTATTCCGCCAAAATACTGCGCACCTGGTCACGCATGTGGCGCTGGGTACGACGCCAATAGATAAAGCCACCTGCAGCCACAATGCCCACAAATGCAAGCAGCACGACCACCAGGGACGTGAAGGAGTAACCGCCATTGCCCGTAATAGCGGCAGCATTCGCAAGACTGCCCACCTTCACGCAATCCAAGAGGCCCGCTGATGACTGACTAGCGCACGAACACACCTCAGGAGGGTCATGCACACCATAACCAGCGCATATCATTCCCAATATACTGGTGGGGTCCACACGGCCGCGAGCGTGCACTCCGTCCACGTAAAGAGCCGGTAACTGCAACAATTGGAGCGCAGTCTGTTCCTTAAGTTCTTCCTCAAGCAAAAGGTTCGCTTTATCCACGTTGATACCGTAAGGTTGCATACACTCCCCCACTGCCTTAATGTCAATGCCCAACTCTTTCATAACCTTCTCAGGACAAGATCGCCCGCGAAAAGTGTTCTCATCCTTTCCGCAAGCTTCTCCAGATGCCTTCACGTACTTCCACCACTTCAGCCCAACACCTGGGTTCTTTTCATTTTCCAGCTTCCAAATACACTTGCGACGCAAATTCTCTACCACCACATCGGCCCCAGATGCGCCAGTCGAGCGGTCGTGAAAAGGCGATGGGTCCAACAGACAGTAGCGACCTTTGTTCAGACACATATTGCCACAATCCAGCGTAATCAAATCTCCATCCCCTTCGTGGCAACCCAACCTAGATCCGTTGTACGACACGAAGTGCGGTGTAAAGAAGGCGCGATCGCCCAGCGCCGTGACCATCTCTTCCAAATTAGCCAAAGTCGACGAAGACTGTTCATCCCAAGCGCTCTGCCACAGCGTCCACTCCACACGACCATCGGGTGAAGGAATACCCCAATCAAACTTGACCATCACATTGCTCACGCCTTTGCTCACGCCTTTGCTCTGTGCGATCTCGCGTTTGATGACATCACCATCACTCTTACGAATCAGCATACTGGGAATAGAAATGTCACCTCCCGACTCATCGTCTGCCATAAATGGCAACACTGTCTCACAATAGTCATCGCCCGTCTCGCGAAGACACTCCACGTCTGTACACAGACATTTGTGGTCTGCAATAAGCACAGCCCGTGCGCCAGCGTGCTGGGCATGACGCACCTTTTCTACAAAATGGCAATCTCCACGGTCCAGCATAAGCGCAAAGGGTGGCTCCCAGCCACTGTTCTCAATCTCGTCACAGCCAGACTCATTCGTGTACAATAGCTGTGTTTGTAACGAACCCATCGAGTACGCTGGGTAGCCAAAGAGTGCGTCCTTATGCGCGTATCCGTCCTTCTTTATAAGCTTCTCAGGCAGCACAATCTGTAGCTTTGTGTGGTCATTCTATAAAGGAAAGAAAAATGGGAAAATGTAATCGACAATTTTTATAGACGGAAATAAAAGCAGAAAGTAGTTTGACGTACCTCAGTAGATGGCCACTCATCCACGTCCATCGTTCGAGCATACACAAAGGAGGGCGTGATGATCGTCATCAGCACCGCAGTAAGCAACAAGGTTGAGCTGGACACACTCATTTTTCTTCTTATATTCTCTGTTCCGCCTCAAGCCTGTTTTTTAAGTGGGGGAAATGTTTCTGCAGGAACAACGATGTCGCCCATCCGATGTTAGAAAGAGAGAATTATTACAGAAGGAGGGATGACATTCGTGCATCTCGGAATCTGATCCAGCCAATCATCTTCTTCAACCATCACTCTGTTATCAGTTGCATTTGCCAATCAGCTTTTTCCACGACACGTGACATTTTACAAAGCCCACCATGTGTTGCTGTTTCCAAACATATGTGCGAGTACATTTATTCGTCGGGAGATTAGCTAAATCGTAAAGCCAGCGCAAGTAATTATTGTGCAATCTGCCGTTGAGATGCAAGTCGATATAGCTGAGTGTAGTGCTTTGTTTTAGTTCAGTAGCGTAAGAAGTGGCCCGCACTGTGTCGCCTACTCACAATTTTTGACCTTGATGAGATTCTTTTCCATTTTTTTAAGCTGCGTCCTGATGCTTTCCGTTATGAGATCGTCTAGAGCCAATTAGAAGAAGCGCATTTTGAGGAGTAACTACACAAATGGTTCAGCAAAACATGACATCAGGACAACATAGTACACGCACGCCTGGATACCACTCAGAGGCTGCGATTTCTATTCATTTAAACTGATGCTAACGTTAAGGCTCTTCAAACTGCGTACGGATTTAGGAGAAAATTTGGCCAATGCCACCGCCATTGGGTCAGTGACACTGCGGGCATAATACCAGCATAGTCCCTCACATCCACCCTTGACTTCTGTGATTAAAGGTAAACTGGTGAGGGAGGGTCTGAAGACTCGACGATTGTAAATGCTGCTGGCATCGGAAATGCCAGAGCGGTTTGAGCGACAGTAGTATCAGTTGTTGCTGCTGATTCTCCAAAGTATAAATGATTATTCTGCAGCTCCTTTGCGAGGGTCACTTTAGCCTGCGGGCGTGGCATCACTATCGGCTTTAGTGTGGATGCAATAAGAGCCTAAGGGCAATTTTGATCTAAAATGAGGGAAGCACCTTCATGACTAGTTGGAATACTTGGCAGAACGCTCGGATGTCATTGACTGACAGACTTGATCCGGTAATAGTTTTTCAGGTCTATTACGTGGCTTTGAAAAGACACCCCACGCTTGCTGCGTGTGCGCTCAGCTTTGACGGACGCAATTGCATTGAAAGTCGCCGACGCATTGCTAGGCGGACCATTGATAGCTCGCAAATAAAGCCCCACAAAACCGTTGCGAAACGCCTAGCGACGCATTTCTGACAAGCATTTCTCGCAACGCATTCCTGACAAGCATTTCTCGCAACGCATTCCTGACAAGTATTTCTCGCAACACACTCCTTCACAGCATCCCCGCTGGTACACTAACTTGCATCTTGGTCTTCAATCCTCAGCTTGCGTTCCGAGGACTCAAACAGCTTCGGAGTGCAGCAGGTTAGGATCCGCTTTTCCCAAGTCCCAATCCTGATAACGTCAATCACGCGTTTCTAGAAGAGTAAACATATGCAAACACACGCACTCTCGTTGCGATCATGAAGTTTCCAACTACATGCAACATCGCCAAACATGCTTGTTCTGTCACAGATGTCAACATATCCTCCAGTCGTCGAAGTACACTGCGTTGGCGGTGGCTACAATCTCGTGGCCGGAAGATACCACACACACGCTCAAGTGGCGCAGCAAGATTGCGATCTTCCTGCTTTGATGCTTCAAGCTCGCGTAGTTTACTGTCAACGATTCATGGAACTGAATGTGAAGTTGTGCCTTTGTTTTACCCGTCAGCTCCAGGATGAGTCACAGGCAAGCGAGCACTGCCAACATACGTTACAAGCGTCGCTGTTCTTCGTGTCTCATATCCCACCAACGCCTCAATCTCTTGCAAGTGTGCACTGACATCCGTGCCCAAGGCGCAAATGGACTCATGGCAGCTCAGGTACTGGTCAAAATGCGCCCACGCCAGGGCTTTCAGGCGTGCTGTCTTGTCTCATGTTGTCGTGCGCAGCTCTGTCAGCACTGTTTGAACGTTTGACAAGCTCGTATCGGCTTGCAAGAGGTAAAGGAGACATTCTGCGAATACCAACACACCGTACGCAATGTTACCGCCTACTGCGTGAGTGACGACCAGATACCGAACCGTATCAAACAGCGGAGAAGACCGGTCGATCCTATCCTGGCTACTTGTTGGGATCGCGACCATCGAAATCTTTTGCGTCATGGCTACAGTCTAAGCTGGGCGTAATTTTACAACTGAAGCTTTGGTGGAGTTTCGAAGAGCTCTTCTTTCAACTTGAATTTCACAATAGTTCCACTCTTGTCGAGATTAAGATCCCTAACCATTCGCCCATCACCCTTATATCGCTTTAAAGGGGGAGGCCCACTCGGTTCAGTTCTGTCTCGGATACCAGACATCCATCGACACTTGTATCAGATCGAAAATGTACCTCGGTGGGGCCCACCATATCTATAACGGTGCTACCTTCTCGACAAGCACACCATGGATGTAATTGTGCTCGTTCAGATCCTGCTCTCAACCACGTCGCGCACCGTCAAACTCAACCACCTCGTCCTGTCCGTACGCGATCATCGCGATCATTGCAGGCACGTACCGCGGCCTGCTGCCACGTTTTCGTTGGCGGCGGACCGGTTCTACTTCGATTGGATGGATTCGCCTCATGGCGCAGGCAGAAGCGGCTGTTCTTCGCGTTAAAATTCCTCGAGTTGCGCTGGACATCCCCTACGTGTTCAATTGCGGCCACTCAATTGAGCAACAACGAGCAACAACAAGCAACAGCGAGCAAAACTTCAAAGCGTAAAGCTCTATTGCCTGTCTACAAAGTGTCCGGATGTAATCAGCCCCACCAAGTTCGCATGTCCAACGGTTGCATTTACCGGCAGATATACTATGCTTTGGTAATGTAATGCCTTCGCGAAAAAAAGAACGAGGTCAACGTTCACTCTTTTTCCATCTGGCGCTGAATGAAGCGTTCCTGAAGCAGAAGGGCAGTACGCTACTTCTGATGCAGTTCCAAGGACTCCTTTACATATATTCTACGATTTCTGTCTGTGGCAACTTGCTGTGGGTCTTCTGGTCATAGTAAACTTCAGTCAAAATAGAACGCCACAAAAGTGTCACAAAGCGTTTCAGACAGCGTCGGTGTAGCCAGGTGTTAAATTGGTTTTTCTCGTATAGTATCCCTCGCTAGACCGACAGATGTCAGTACAGAGTTACTGTTGGGCATTGCGCCCCCTCGCTTTCGTGAGACACTTTCACCGCTCTGCCCAGAAAGTGGCGGAGAGCCGTGCGAGGTTTCCAGGACGCGAGGCAGATGAGGTAGTCATTTGCAGTCTTTTTGCGAGGACGTAACACGAAAGACAGATACTTTAACGAGAGTGGGCGGCTTGAGCGAACGAACGTATTTGGCGGTGGAAATAGTTGTAGCACAGTTAAGACATCAGGCACAGGTCAGATTTGCTCTAGTCGAGCCTCAAGCACATACACGTCCCTTAGTTTTGGAGCCTCGATGACTCGACGCATGAACCACTTTTTCGTCTCTCGTAAAAAACCTCAGACGGTGGTGGTTGCCGCCCCTTCCTCTTCTGTGTCAGCCCCTGCCACGTCGTCTTCCTCGTCGATGTCTTCGTCCGCCTCGAGCTCGTGCTTCGTGTTTGAGTCGAGGCAAGAAGACCCCATCCTCATCGATGACAAAAACGATGTGGATAGCTGCAAGTTTGAGGTCAAATTGGGGAATGAGAGGCATATTCCAGTGACCAAGTCAACAGCAGACGTACGCGCGAGTCCAGCGGTCGGAAACGACTACGAGGACATGAAGGTGACGTCGTCAATGACGAGCAATCGACTCCCGATAACGGGCGCAATTGAAGCCAAGATTAAAACACTGGCATTTTATTTAAAGTCGGTTTCAGCCGGCATTCAACGTCGCAGCGTGACCTTTGACCGTGCGCAGGCGTACTACCGACGGTCAGTGCCAACCCCGGCGGCTATTTGCACCAAATTAAATGTCATTGTTACTAGGCATAGCAGTGGAGAGCACCGGACAACGGTCTCTTGGGACGACATTGATGAGGAGAGCTTTAGTGATCTAAATGAGGCGACCCCCACGTCAAGAAAACGAGGTCGACCAAGCGAGATTTTCGGTGAAGACCAAATTCGCCAAATGTGTACTCGCTGTGAGGTTCCGGACCAGTACATTGACAAGGTTGTACCGATTATCAAGTCATCATTTGGCACGCCACGGCTAGATGTGATTAGTTTGGAGGAGTTTATGCCAGGCAACGTCGTCGTGTTTATAGGCATGCTGATTTTCGAAAGCATTGATTGCAACGAGGAGTTCGTAGACTTCAGCGTCCTACCGAGCTTCCTGAGGCATATTCAGGAGCGCTACGACGGCAACATGCCGTTCCACAATGCCACCCATGCCGCAGACGTGATACATACACTTTTCATGATGCTATGGAATACGAAATTGGGTGAGAAGATCTCTCAGCACAACCAGGTTGGGGCACTTCTAGCAGCAGTAATGCACGACGTAGAGCACGTTGGCTTGACCAACGACTTTTTGATCAAGACCGGCCACCCTATTGCGCAGAAGTACCCTACTATGGCTCCGATGGAGTCCAAGCACATGGATCTTGCAGTACAGGCAGTCATTGACCCACGGTTCGGCATCTTGTCCAAATTGACACCCGTTTATCAAAACGAGGTCCTCGATGTCATTCGTGAAACCATTTCCGCGACAGCTCTTATTTATCAACCCGAGCTGCTCGCTAGAATTAACAACACGACGGCCGACGAGTGGAAGATGCTCGAGGAGGAAGACACGGTACTACCGCAATATTTGCAGGTACGCGCACTGTGTATCGCCATGCACGTGAGCGACATCAGCCAAACAATGAAGCCGTTTGCGAACCACAAGAAGTGGGTGTTCCGCCTCAACGACGAGCACTACAAGCAGGGCGAGTTGGACGCGCGTGAGAAGTTGCGTGTGAGTCCATGGTTCTGCTTTCGTGACTCGTGGACGTACGGGAAGTTTTTAGGTAGTCAAGTATGCTTTTTGAAAACGATGGCGCTCCCGGCAGTCGTGGCGCTCAATGGCATTCCCTGGCTGGATGTGAACGAACTCGTAAACGGCATTGAGAACAACATTGCTGAGTGGGAGCGACAGGAAGTTGCCGCTGCCCACTGAGGAGTCGTATTACCCGAGATGTTAGCGTGACTGTAGAACTATGTACACTTGCAGCAATAAATTAAAACGCTACATTTCTGATCAAACCTGTTATTCAAAAAAATTGCCGTGCCTATGATCATCACAAAGCACGCAAGGCAGTTTCAGTGACAAGACATTCATACAACCGACGATTCTAAATTTCTGTGTTTTTTGAGACATCCCGAGCCACATTCGTCCAACCTTTTTCGTAGGACGAGGTATTTTAAACATTCGACCTCACACAAATTAACTTCGACCTCCAACTTCGACCTCCATCACAATGCTCGCCTATCGCTTGACCAAACTCACACGATCTATGGTAGCACCGGTAAACTACACAAAGATTTACTAATTTCTCTACATAGCGCTACATGTCTTTTACTGGCTCTACCCTATCCAAATGTTGATAAGAAGACGAATCGGTACATTTGAATAACTACTAACTAAATGTCTGGATCAGCATCATTCACGTGCTCTCTCGTTGCTGGAACGCTTCACATTGTCTCCTCAACCTGAAACTGTCAGCGACATTTGGCGCTCTGTAGGTGCCGTGTGCTTCGATGTTGATAGTACCGTGTGCGTGGACGAGGGTATCGACGTGCTCGCCGAGCACTGCGGCGCCGGCAAGGCCGTCCATGAGTGGACCACCAAGTAAATATTGCTGTAATTGGGAAGACTGTTTAGCGTGAAAGTGTTCACTTGTGATGTTGTGGTGTGTGGTGTAGGGCCATGAATGGAAACGTCAAGTTTGAAAACGCGCTCGCGGCTCGATTGGAAATTATCAAGCCATCAAGGCAAAATATCCAGGACTGCTTGAAGCAGCACCCGCCCAAGTTCACGCCAGGTACGTCTTGTCGATTGCTTAGGTAGATGGAGTATGCGGCTCACACTTTGCTGGTGTGGAAGGCATCAAGAAGCTCATGGCGACGCTACAGGAGAAGGGCATTGCCGTCTTTCTCGTGTCGGGTGGCTTTCGTCTCATGATTGAGCCAGTTGCTGAGAAAATAGGTATCCCTCTCTACAACATCTACGCCAACACCATTTTCTTTGACGACGATGGAAACTATAGCGGTTTTGACGATGCGGAGCTCACGTCGCGCGACGGAGGCAAGGCCCAGGCCATTGAAGTGTACGTTGCTGATGAAAATTGCTACAAAACGGGCATTCATCCCTAACTTGTTGCAATTGATGCTTTGATACTTCCAGTATCAAGCGCATTCACGGCTACGAGAAGATTGCAATGGTTGGCGACGGTGTTACGGATCTTCAGGCACGTCCGCCTGCTGATCTTTTTGTCGGTTTCGGTGGTGTTGTCACTCGTGACGTTGTGAAGGAAGGTGCAGATTTGTTTGTAACGGATTTCGACCACCTGACCAAGTTGCTACAGTAGAGGCTCGGATCCGACATAGTGTCCGACAGAGCATCCGAGCCCCGTAACGACGCCTTCAAAAGCATTGAAACGGAGGTTTGGGTGGATTCTGACTCGCACGTAAATGAGAAAGAGTATTAGCACGACCAAGCTGCGCGTTTGTGCAATGTGTTAAAAAGCAAACGTGTTGTTCGTGTAAAGCTACTCCTGATCTATACATTAGTGTTCCATTTTGAGGTCACCCGTCTCGTCTCCAGCGTCTTTACCAGCCTTAAGGTCAGCAGGTGTTTTGCGCAGTGCCTTCACCCGGCGGCTCTGCATCGAGTAAACATCCTGGTGGTCCATGTGAATACGTCCAAGTTTGTCGCCTGTAAGCTCGTCACGAGAGATATTCTTAATTTTCTTGGGAGCTAGACCCTTGGGTTTCTTGGTGGCAGCCTTCATCAAGTCAGACGATGCAAACTTAGTACGACGAAAATGTAGATTAAAGCGTGGACCCATCTCGTCCAGCTCTACACGCGGGTGAGACTCATCACCTTTCTTGAAGTCGATCGAGTACGAACGGAAGGAGACCGTCTCTTTCCAGGCCGTGCACACAATGACGTGGTCTAATCCCTTGATATTCACATTCTGCACGATTGCACCACGAAACGTGTCAAGCAGAATGTTTTTGAGCTTCATAAATGCCTCAACACTCTCCCACTGGTCGCCTGTAAATACAAAGGCGGGCTTCGAGCCGGGTGCTTTCTTGCTCTTGCACTTGAAAGCACTGATAGCCTTGAAATTGGAAAAACTGAACTCCAAGACATCGAGAATGTGACCATCGAACGTGCGGCCAAACACGATATTGTTTGGACGCTTCTTAGTGCTGCTACCAATGAGAAACAGACTTGCATCGTTCTTCTGCGTCAAAAACTCCACCTTATTTTCATCGTCAAACACGTGGATGTCATTCTTCTTGCCCATAAACTTGGCATACGGCGCCTTGATCATACGCAAGTCACGTAGCAACTCATTTACCTCCTCATTTGTCTTGTTGCCACGCAGTACCAGCAAGTTTTTCGTGTTTTCTACTAGCTTAGGCTCCTTGGCCTTGATCGCACGCTGCACATGTGCCTTGAGTCGCTTGGGCTTTGCAATGCTTGTCACCTTACGACTCTGCTTGGTCGTCTGCTTTGTTACTTTCTTTGTAGCACGCAGAATTTGCTTGCCCGCCGTGTTCCTGATAGTCTTGCCACCTCCTGCCATTGCTCAGTTTATTGACGTCAAGTGGCTAGACACCAGCAATTGTTGTTGCAGGATTATGATTGGCCGCATTTGATTGGTGGTGAGCGCAAACTCTTGCTAATATTGCAATAAATTTCAGCTAAGCAACTTTTTCGAAAAGTAATTTTGTCTTTACTTGACAGGTAAATTGACTATAACTTATTGCTTACGAGTAGAGGAACGATAAATTTGAGATAAGACAACTATGTTCATATGAGATTTTTAATATATATCACTTGCTGCTTTTGTTTCTGATCTCAATAATGTAATTGTAGTAATTCCGGGGCAACTACAGCTATGAGACGCTAATGTTTTTGCTTGTGGTGAACATTTTACGATCAAGTATGCATCAAAATTTGACAATTAGGTCAGCGTAAAACCTCGCGGTTGCAAAAAGTCGCTATAATTAAAAGCTCTCGTTCAGTCTTGTCCACCGGTTAGCATTTCATAGAAGACGCTCTATCAAATGTCACATCACACTACATCCCTATATCATTTCCATAACTGTTATTTCGATTTTCTATCTTCAGTTCTATATCAGGTATAAAAATCAAGTCAAAAATTAAGTCAAAAACCACGACAAAAACTACTTCAGACAGAGACAAAAAGCAGATCACCAAGCAAGAGACAGCATTATGGCACAGAATTTGGGCTTTGCGCGTAGTGGCACTAGCTCCTGGGCCGATGATGACGATACGGACTTGCCGCCACTTCCAGTGGCCCCCAAGATTCCTTCGTAAAATTTGCAAGCATCGATTTGTTCTTTCGTCCATTGACACGCGTCTCTTACTGTACATTCTACTGTATTCTAAGCAGAACAGAAACGCTGCAGCAGCCCATTAAGGGGGAGGAAGAAAGCCATCCCCCGGAACGTCAACGCGATGGTATGAAATTTTGGAATTGTCACGTGACGAGCAGGAGTTTGTATGACAGACAGAGAGAAAAAGATTGACATATTTTTTGCTATTGCAATATTGCAATATATCAGAGCCACGTCGTAGTCCCTATCATGAAGATAAACGTGATGGCCGTCGAGGAGGCTATGGAGATCGTCGGGGAGGACACGACGACCGGCGCGGGTCACACGAAGACCGTCATGGGTCTCGTGAGCAACGTGAGGAGCGTCCAAAGAACCCCGTGCCAGATGTCGGTCCATGGAAGGTTAGACTGTTGTTTTGGAGTGGACGAGTAAGTAATGGGGCTGGCTATAAACTGAATCTTGTGGTGTTTTGCTGTAGCTTTTCGTGGGCAACTTGTCATTCCGTCTGACAGAGGACGACCTGGCGGACTTTATAGGACCGGACGGTATCAGGGACATTCGTTTCCCGCGTGACTATGAGAATCGTCCCAAGGGCTTTGCTTACGTGGAGCTTGAAGACAAGGAGAAGCTCCTACAGGCTCTGGAGTTGGATGGACGTAACCTTGATGGCCGCTCTGTTAAGATGGACGTGGCGCTGGTCCGCGAACGTGACCGTAAGCCGCGCGATAACGGCAGGTTCGAAAAGCGCAATGACCGTCCGTCGGACGATCGCCCTCGGTATGTTTCTTTTGAATCCAATCATTGGACGATATGGTTGGAAGCGGGGATGTTAACGTTGTGATCTTTTGTGCAGTGAGGGCAACGATGCTCGTCGAGAACGCCCACGTCTGTCGCTTTTGCCACGCACCGCTTCTCCAGAAAAGAAGGATCTGGATACACACATGCCTAGCATTTTTGGCGAGGCGAAACCACGCGATGAAAGCGCTTATCTGGAACGTAAGAAGGCTTCTGAAATTGAGCGCAAGGCAAAGATGAAAGAGACGAAAGCAAAGGCGAAGGAAGCTAGAGAAGCCAAAGAAGCCAAGGCCAAGGCTAAGGCTGACTCTACGACTGACGCTCAGGCTGTCGTGTCGACGCGCAAGAGCAGTCGTGATGATACTTCCCGTGGTGGTCGTGGTCGCGGCCGTGGCGGCCGTCGCTCCGTTGACGGCGGTGGTGGTCGTGGCCCTCCCGCAAAGGAGGATGCTTCGGCACGGAAGTCGGGACCTCGTCCGAAGCGTATGGAGCCTCTCAAGACCAAGACCTCGGCGCCGGCACCGGCGAAAATAGCCAATGTATTTGACTTACTGAATGACTCCGACTCGGATTCGGATTAGAGAGTTGGGTATGCGGAACGTGTTGCTCTCCACTTGGCAGTAAGTGTGCAACAGCGGCTCTGAGTCACTGAATAGCAATCTAGGTCGGCTACAGGTAGTCATAGTCAAGCGAACTCATAGCTCGCTACGTCGCATCAGCTTTATCGATCGCTTGCGTATAGCTTTTTTGTGTTACTGTTTGTCATTCGATTGTTGCAGCCTCCTATATCAACAGGTAAAGACATTTTGATTCACAACCACGTCATCTCTATGAGGTTTATCTCTATGCAATCTTTTCGTTTAGTGTATGAACTCCTGGTACATTTGATTGTCTGTTTCCTCGTAGAAGACATAAGCCAATTGGTTCAGGAAAGTCTGAAAGCGCTTCTGGTCCTCTTCAGCAACTTGGAAGCCCACCAGTACCCGACCGACATCGGCGCCGTGGTTGCGGTAGTGGAATAGACTGATGTTCCACGTGCTCTGCAGCGCCTCCAAGAATGTGGCCAGAGCGCGTGGGCGGTCTGGAAACTCGAAGCGGTATAGCCGCTCATCTTGTACGTCACCACGAGCTCGGCCACCAGCCAAGTGTCGCGTGTGGACCTTGGCCAGCTCGTTGTCCGACAGATCCAACACTTGGTAGGCGCTACCGTTTGCGAAGCCCAACGGAGACTCTTCTTCCTGAAGCTCACGAATAGCAGCAGTTGCATGGTCGGGACTTGGCGAGTAAAACGACAGATGCACACGTGCTTTTTGAGCGTCACCGAAGCGGTAGCTGAACTCCGTAATACGAACTCCCACGGCGTCTAGTCGGCGGTTGAGGCGCATGAAAGCACCTGGGGTCTCGTCAATCTCCACGGCAAGCAGTCTCTCGTGCGAGTCCGCACGCTCAGACACAAAGCGTAGACGGGCAAAATCGATGTTAGCTCCAGACGTCACAGCAACAAACTGACACCCTGAAAGTCCGCGCGTCTTGGCGTACTGCGTCATACCGGCAATAGACAGCACGCCTGCGGGTTCAAGAATCGCACGCGTGTCCTTAAAACCTGCCTTGATAGCAGCACAGATCTCGTCGGTCGACACTGTCACCATCTCGTCCACGTAGTCGGCACACACTCGAAATGTCTCTGTTCCCACACGCTTCACCGCCGCGCCATCTGCAAACAGTCCGACATGGTCCAGTTCCACAACATGTCCAGCTGCCAGCGACGCCGTCATACCTGCGGCATCGGCCGCCTCAACACCAATAACCTTGACACTCGGTCGGATCTGCTTGACCCACGCCGCAATCCCCGCAAGCATGCCTCCTCCACCTGCTGGGACAAAAATGGCGTCCAACTTATCTTGAGATCCACTGGTCTGTTGCAGAATTTCCATGCCAACGGTTCCCTGTCCAGCAATGATATGTGGGTCATCAAAAGGCAGAATGATCGTGAGCTTCTCGTCTTGCACCAGTCTCCGAGCTTCAGCTGCAGCATCGTCAAACGTCTTGCCATGGAGAATAATGTCGACAAATTCTTTGCCATGATGGCGCACAGCGTTTACTTTAATGTCGGGCGTTGCCAATGGCATCACGACCTTGGCGTGTATCCCGAGCTTACGGGCTGAGAGTGCTACTCCCTGTGCGTGATTACCAGCTGAACAGCATACGCAACCGGCTGTTTTCTCCTCGTCTGACAAATTGGCCATTTTGTTGTAAGCACCACGGATTTTAAAGCTGAAAACGGGCTGCAAGTCTTCGCGCTTGAGCAAGACGCGATTCTGCAGGGCGTGGGACAAAGCTGGCGCCTCTTGCAATGGCGTCTGCTCTGCCACGTCATACACGCGTGATTCGAGGATCATACGACGATAATTGGGCCTTGAATGCGTCGAGAGGTGGCGTCTGGCGGCGCCTAAACACGTCAGACACGAGCGACGTAGCATCAGACGCGGAAATGACACAATACGGACGCTTGGTCAAAATTGTTTGCGCATTGGAATTGACAAAATGTTTTTACTTTTATTTAATTAATGCACTCTATAACTTTACGTCCGTCTTTAAATTACTCATATTGATAAAGTGGTTTAAACGCTCAATCGATTTTCGAGAATAACGACAACGTGTGAATAGCTGTAAAGACCTATTTTCGACAGGAGCTAGACCTGCTACTTTTCCCGAATCGCCCGCCACGCAAAATATGGTGATACTGTAAGTCGATGATTTTACTACATTGTTGTCATTGTATTATGACCCTTTTTCCTCGCAAAAAATGCTAGTGAAGACTTGCACTAACCGTAACACATGCACTCAATCTAGAATGTGGCGGCCAGTCAGACAAACATTGGGGTTTTCACGAGGATAAACCAAACACCGGACACTCTGTGAAACCACGGGGCAACCAAGTAGCACGATCTGAGAAAAAGTCGCAGCAAAGCCGTATGATGACAGCGCTTACGTCTCCCAATGGACAAGGGCGAACCTTTGTTGCAAGCATCGTGACTG
Source organism: Peronospora farinosa (assembly GCA_947646735.1). Classification (NCBI taxonomy): domain Eukaryota; phylum Oomycota; class Peronosporomycetes; order Peronosporales; family Peronosporaceae; genus Peronospora; species Peronospora farinosa. The sequence goes on along the minus strand of CANTFK010000891.1, from coordinate 29,394 downwards.
CATCCGGTAATTGAAGCTCAGACACAGTCGAATGGCAACCCTTGGAAAGAACGCACACCGTCACCACGTGGACTTGCTCGCAGCAGCTTCTCTGCTCCTCCAGCACACCTTGCACTAAACTTGATATACCCGATTCTTCCTTTGTGCTCCCCGATGCTTGACAAGTGCTTAGCAAAACCTAAGAAAGACTCAACAAACTGACATCAAGTAACGCCACGTGCATGAACCACGGACAACTAGCGCGAAGATAAGCAAAGAATGGGACCGGAACGCAATGCATCGATACTGATACACTCTAAGCAACAAAACGAGGTAACAAGAGGCACCGGTGCAATAGATTAGAATGAAAACAAAGCATTCAATGGAGCGGAGCACACTATCAATACAAACATCAAAGTTTCACATGCATCACTAAAACCCCATCATTTCTTTCTCCTTTTTTGCTTCAATTCCTCGTTATTAACCGAGAGTGAGGAGAAGAAAGAGGTCAATAAACAACATGCAACACACCCGAACGAGGTCAACCCCATAATTAAAGCACAAAAAACTCCCCAATTGAAGAGAAGCCTAAAATAGACCCCTCTTCTCTTTTGTTTAGGGTTACAGGCAGCCCATCAGACCACCTCAAGTTGGACGCAATGCATACAAAACTCAACATATGTAAAAGATGTAGCTCCGCCCCATACGTACACAATGTAAACAATTCAGTCACTTTTCCCTAAATGCGTCTCCACCCGTCGCTTGTGATAGAAAGGCCAAGTCCCTTCTCGCCGTCCCCTCTGCACTAGAATACTTAAGTCCTTGCCGGCGCATTACACTACTGTGACATCATTAAAGTCTGTCCATGAGCTATCTAAGTCTTACACGCACGCTGTCGCTCGCAGTTTAGTCTCCATCATCAGCCGCCATTAGTATAAAACTGTGTTTGGTACATACATATAAGATGGACCCTACCAAATGCGATAACTGTATCCATATCAAATATCACCATAGGTCGGCACAATTTCATCTATTGTACATGGAAAAGGTCCGCTAAATGACAAGATAGACAAAGCCACAACTGATCGGATAGGTGGATGACCAAGGTTGTTGTGAGCTGTAGTGGCTAGAAGAAGGAATTGTGAAAAGTGAATTAATGTCAGCTAGGTCGCTTCGATGCACTACAGTAAAAACTGTCCAAAATGATACTACCTTACTGATAATTTGTTTGGACTGCTAAAAATCTTCAGTCCCGAGTTCGTCCCCATACTATGACAGATAATATTCCATGATCTGTTATCTGATAACTTTCGTGAACGAATTTTCCCTACTTTAAAGCAGTTCAAGAGCGCGGAGTTAGTGCTATGCAGGAGTAAGCTGTGCGCGAGTCCCTGGCCAAGAAGAAAGCATGGCTTGGAAAATTGTAGGATTTGATATCCCATTGCACAAATTTTACACCGATTGGATTGGCATCAAATCCGCCATCAAGAGTTCATACAGACTTCCTTCCTACTTCAGTCCGTCGCATTGGTCATGTGAAAGCTTATGTGTTGTCGTAAATTCGTCAATATATCACGGTCCAGCGAAAATGTCGATGAGAGCCGCGTAGCTGGTGACACGGCCACTTTTTACTGAAGGTATTGCAAACTTTGGCTACTACAGGCAAAGCATGGCTGAGATGGCGTTACTAAGTCCACTTGTAGACGGGCACTTCGGAACGCTGCCACGTACTACGCAAGCACACACCTTCGAGCAGCGTGAGGAAGCCGTTTTACCGTCTTAATGTACCTCCGCGTGCGGTGATGGTGGTGTTGGTCGGCGCTTAAAGCGCAGTACCAAACGTTTCCGGTCGCTTTGGAGCTAACCGCGCAACGAACTTATAAACAAGCACCTAACTGCTTCGAGGAACCTGTTTCCAGTCTTCCTGCTCGCGGTGAGTATGATGTAGTTAATTCAAGACTGACTTATTTAGATAGATATTAACTATATATATATAACTACTGAATGGTCAAATATGAAAGATAGGATACGCGTCTCCCTAAAAGCGTCTTCTTATGTGCGAGCTTGAATATATTTGAGCTCGCTGATGACGTCTTTCCGAAGCGTCACCATGACGCCCAGTTCCAGCTGGCGTCATCTTCGTTGAATTGGCCCCCTTAACCACCATTACGGGTGAAGATGACAGTAATTATGCAACGAATCCGTTCCCTGAACGTGGTGCTATAGATGCGGTAGCAGCGTTACGTGACCCGCCTGACGTATCGTCAACAGCGATGGTTACTAACCCACTCGACGAGCAGCAGCAGCAGACCATCGATCAAGAGGAAGGCGCCAAGCGCCGGACGAAGAATATGGCAAGGCTTCAGGACCACCGACAGTATAGATTCAAACCACCTACAGTGGAAGAACACCTAAAGGAGGCTTCTGGGCATTCCCTCTCAGGCTGTTCCATTAGGCCTAAGGCCATTTCACCCGCGGATGTTTCTAAGCGAACGGCCCTCCAACAACGGCACCTGGAACCCCACACCACCACGCAAAGCCAATACTTGGCGCGCCTCAACAGGCAAGTGCGCGATGCATCAGTCCCTCCTCTAAAGGGTGTCCCTATCTTTCTGTTCGTGGGGGAAATCGAGAAGGAAGAAGACACGGCATTTAACCGCTGGGCGCATTATGCGCGACGTTTAAGCAGCATGTGGGCCCTACGGGCAAGTGTCGACGTGACAGATGTTCGTCTCGAACGTAAAATGCGTTATGATTACTGTAACGGGGCATCTAGTTACACGTAAACATTAAGTAATATACTTAATGTTTGGTCTAAAAGTATCCATGATTACTTTTGACCTGTCACTTGGGTGCACTACACAAACGCGATCCCTTCTCTTGAATGTGATATCCATTTATGGATTCACATGGGAAGGGATGACGCTAGTTGAAGCTAGGCATCGCGACGTCTCAGAAAGACGTCAGTTGCGATCTTAAATCTAGATTTAAGTTCATGCGTCAGGATACGCTTTTAAAGAGTCGCGTATCCGATCTATATATATATAGCAAATCAGTAGTTAAGTTTATATTTAATCATAATTCATTAAATATAGCTCAGTCTTGAATCTGCTAAACACCGAAGCACCACGCACGAGAAGCTGATAAAGCTTCTGCGTGACGTCGGTGACTTCTTGTCTTAGAAGCTCGTTGCACTCTCGCATTAAGCGAGAGGCAACTGATGATACGACTGCTTAAGCAGTCGACTAACCGCATAATCACCCTCACACGCGAAGAGAAGACGGTCTAACCGCTTCTCGCTTGTGCTGAAGGTGTGTGCTAGTAGCACGAGGCAACTTCGTAGAAGTGCCCGTCTACACTTGGTAGCACTAGTAGTCCTTTCCACGACCCGTCTCTCTGAGCGTGCGTGCGGTTAAGATGGTCCTTAATATGGACTTAAGTGAATTCTCTCACTTCTTCCAACATCATAGGGAGTTGGCAGAGCATATGGCGCAGGGACTTGGTGAACAAGCCCTGGCCAACCTCTTGCATTGTCCTCCTGAGCAACATGTTGCTCAGTTGGAGCAATTTGAGGCGTTTGTGCTCGGACAGAGTAGAAACGCGTCCGAGGTAAACAGCCAAGCTACGGTTGAGTCCATCAATAAGACTCAGGATGAGCTTAGGCTTGAGTAGGCATGGAATGAGGCGCTCAACAGAACTGTTGAGACGCTCTCTGCCCGACCTGCTCAACCGAGGCCCATTCGGATGGACCCTCCGAAGTTCGATGGAACTAGCCCTCACACGATTGTTCACTGGCTATTAGCAGTTGAGCAATGTGGAGTGGCGCAGATCATCGAAGACGACACCAGAATGGTATGTCCAACTTGCGTGGCAAAGCGTCAGAGTGGGCATACTCTGCGCTGATGGCAAATGCTGATTCATTTTCATCATGGGCGATCTTTAAAACAAAGATTCGTGCCATGTATCAGCCGCCTAACAACGAAGTGTTGCTTATGACGCGCTTCTTTGGAGCACGACAGGCGAAACGCTCTCTGCAAGAATTTTTGCAGGAGATGCGTTCGCTGTTGGCGTCCATTAATGTGGAACGATACTGGAACGTATCAAGGTGGCCACGTTCATAAACGGACTACGGCACGGCCTATCGCGTCAGGCCCTTTTTAGAAAGGTGCGATCGACGATGGAAGAGGCAATTGACATTGCCTTAGTTGAGGAAAAATCCTATAACAGCGTCTCGGCGACAGCCTATTACAGGCCGTCGGCCGAGAAGTCCTATGGAGTTAGGCAATGAAGATGTGATCTGCTACAAGTGCGGCAAGCGAGGCCTATGCCATGTCCAACTTGCGTGGCAAAGCGTCAGAGTGGGCATAATCTGTGCTGATGGCAAATGCTGATTCATTTCCATCATGGGCGATCTTTAAAACAAAGATTCGCGCCATGTATCAGCCGCCTAACAACGAAGTGTACGCTTCTTTGGATTACGACAGGCGAAACGCTCTCTGCAAGAATTTGTGCAGGAGATGCGTTCGCTGTCGGCGTCCACTAATGTGGAACGATACTGGAAAGTATCAAGGTGGCCACGTTCATGAACGGAATACGGCACGGCCCATCGCGTCAGGCCCTTTTTAGAAAGGTGCGAGCGACGATGGAAGTGGCAATTGACATTGCCTTAGTTGAGGAGCAATCCAACAAGAGCGCCTCGGCGACAGCCTATTACAGGCCGTCGACCGAGAAGTCCTATGGAGTTAGGCAATGCAGATGTGATCTGCTACAAGTGCGGCAAGCGAGGCCATATGATGGCTCGCTGCTATGCCAAAGTAGCTGCTGGCGCTAAAGCAGCCAGCAATGGTCTCCCAACCCGAAGGGAGGTGCAAACTGTTGTAAAAGAAGCGACTCGGCATGCAAACGGCAACCACAAGAATGTACGGTCTGATTAGTTAGGTGTGCGCCTATCCCATGAGTAATACCACTAGCGTGGATTACTCATGAGTGACTATCTAATGAGTCATGTGTGTAGAGTAGATTACTCATGTGCGGCTATTCCATGAGGAATGCGCGATATAGCGATTAGAAACGTGTAGTCGAAGAATCTAGTAGGCTTAGAGTAGCAACAGAGTTTGTGAACTAAGGACCTAAATATATTCACTTTGCATTTTGTTTTCTACAACTCAAGTGCTTTAACAACAGGTTATGAGCCCAAGCTCTGCTGACTCTGCCCCCGACGCCGACTTCGCCTTCAACATGGACGCTGCCACCGCCACCAACGCTCGCATCAACAAGTTTTATGGTTCGAACTTCCACACTTGGAAGTTCAAAATGCAGATGGTGCTGGAGGAGCGGGACCTTTGGGAAGTGACAAGCGGGGAGATCAAGCTGGAACACCTTGCCACTACGCTGGATCAGTCAACGTTCAAGCGCAAGTCAAGGAAGGCGCTCGCGATAATCTGTCTTGCGATGGAGGACTCGCAGCTGCCCCTGGTCCGGTCGGCAAGTGGAGCGTACGATGCATGGTAGCGGCTGGAAGGCCACTTTGAGAAGAAGAGATTAGCCAACAAACTCTTTCTTCGTCGCCGTTTCTTCACGGCCAAGATGAAGGAAGGCGATGATGTGCTTTCGCACATCAACAAGATAAAGACACTGGCGGAACAACTCGACGCGGTGGGTGCTCCGGTCAGCGAAGACGACCTGGTGATCACGCTTCTTGGAAGCTTAAGTAAGTCGTTTGCATTTCTCATTACTGCTTTGGAGTCAAGGGCCGACTCGCTGTCGTGGGAACTGGTGACATCCAGGCTGCTACATGAAGCCATGAAGCGCAAGGAGCAAGGCAGTGACGGGGTCGCTGCAGGTCAAGCGTTCATGACAGGTGAGAAGAAGCGTAGTGGAAGGCCATTCAAGAAGACTGGCGCGTGCACTACTGCGGTAAGATGGGTCATTGGATCGCGGAGTGTACCTCACGGATCCATGACAGCGCGGACCGACAGCGTCCGCAGCGTGCGAATGTGGCGCACAACCAAGATGAAAAATTGGACGATTTCCTGTTTGCAACTGGACTGAAGAGCAACGACGACGACAGCGTCAAGAATCCAGCATGGCTCATAGACTCTGGTGCGACGCAGCACATGTCATTCTCAAAGCGGTTTATGACAAACTACAAGACCATCGATCCAGTTAACGTTCATCTCGCAGACGACGGGGTCGCGCAGGCGATTGGGACCGGCAACGTAGTGATGATGATGAAGACACCAAGTGGTGCCAAGAAGGGTGTGCTTACGAATGTGTGGCACATTCCAAAGCTTTCACGCAATCTGTTCTCAGTTGGCCGATTTACCAATGATGTCGCGGAAGTGACGTTTGATACGAGCACCTGTTATGCAAATTTCAAGAACCAGAAGTGGAAGATCGGCGAGCGTGCCGGCAAAGGTCTCTTTAGACTATGCATGACACCTGTGCAAGTCGAGAGCGCGAGCATCGCAAGTGAATACAACAAGCCTCAGATGAGCAAGTCATACTTGTGGCATCTGCGTCTTGGTCACATTGGCCATGGTGGACTCGACGCGATCGTGAAGCAGAACCTCGGTGTCGGCATCGACATTACATCTGTGGGCAAGTGGGAGCTTTGCAACGGATGCGCGCTCGGAAAGCAGACACGAGTGAGTTTTCAGTCAACTACACGTAAACCAGCCAAGGACCTGCTTGACGTCGTGCATTCCGATGTATGTGGACCAATGCAGACTTCGACATTTTCCAACAAGCGCTATTTTGTGACGTTCATCGATGACAAGTCGCGGTTTTGTACTGTGTACCTAATTCACAGCAAGTCTGAAGTGTTAGAAAGATTCATGCAGTTCACCAAGTTTGCCGAGACTCAGACCGGTCGTCGCATCATATGCTCCGCAGCGATAACGGTGGAGAATATGTTTCCAACAAGTTCGCCGCGTTCTGTCGCAACAAAGGCATCATACAGCAATTCACACCGCCGTACACCCCACAACTCAACGGAGTGGCGGAGCGAATGAACAGGACTCTAGTCGAGAGCTAGATGCATGATTGAGCATGCGGGACTAAGCAAGCGCTACTGGGGTGAAGCAGTGTCAACGGCAGCGCTTCTACGCAATCGAAGTCCGACGCAAGCAATTGGCCATGAAAAGTCCCCACACGAGGTATGGACGAAGACGAAGCCGTTGTTGAAAAATCTGAAAGTCTTTGGATGTCACGCATATGTGCATGTGCCGAAAGAGAAGAGGTCGAAGCTCGATGCGCGATCGACGTTGTGTCGCTTCTTGGGCTACTCAGACCACAAAAAGGCGTACCGGTTTGAAGAGATATCAAGCAGTCGCATTCTAGTGAGTCGCGACGCCCAATTCATGGAAGACATGTTCGACAGCGGGAAGTGCATGCAACAAAGTGGCATCGACCCTATCGAGTATCATAACACTGATGAAGGCTTCAACGATCGTGACAACGGGGTTGCCAATGAAGACATGGATGTGCATATGCCCGAATCAGCATCGATCCATGAGCGGCCACAATGGCAACAAATGCAGCGTTCAAGTAGTATCCGCAGCCTCAGACAGCCGAGTTTCTACCGGGGTCGAAAAGACATGTACGCACACAGTCACTAGAAGATTTGTCAGAGCCGCCAATGGAAAAACGCTATGGACGCGGGGCTAGTACAAGTGGTGTGCACACATCGTCTGTGCAAGGTACTGCGTCACCACTCGAAGCCATGTCGGCGCTTCTCGCATCTATTGATGAAGAAGAAGACGAAGAAAATGAAGAAGACTGTGCTAATGTCGTGGATTCAGTGGGAGAAGCGCCGATGACATTCTCATCGGCTGTGGAATCCAGCGACGAAAGACAGTGGCGAGAAGCGTGCGAATCAGAGTTTCAGTCATTGTGCAAGAACAACACGTGGGAACTCGTGCCGTTACCAATTGATCGCAAGGCGATCAGCAGCAAGTGGGTGTTCAAGGTGAAGAAGACTGTTGATGGACTCATCGAGCGATACAAAGCGCGCCTCGTGGCAAAAGGATTTTTTCAAAAGTACGGTGTGGACTTCGAGGAGACGTTCGCACCAGTGGCCAAGTTCGCGTCGATCCGGATCATTGTGAGCCTCGCCGCGCAGCACAACCTCGTACTTCACCAGATGGACGTCAAAACGGCGTTTCTCAACGGTATGCTTGAAGAAGAGATCTACATGAAGCAGCCTGACGGATTCGTTGATGCCAATCATCCTCACCATGTGTGCAAGCTCAAGCGTGCGTTGTACGGACTCAAGCAATCCCCTCGAATGTGGAACCAGACTATTGATGAGTTCATGCGCAATATTGGCTTCACCAAGTGCGAGATGGATCACTGTGTCTACGCCAAGCGTGACGACAAGGTCATGATGTTTGTTGTCATATACGTCGACGACCTCATCCTTGCGTGCAACAACATGGACATCCTCGCAGCCACCAAACGTGCATTGAGCGAGCGATTCGAGATGTCCGATCTCGGTGAGCTTAAGTACTGCCTCGGAATAGAAGTCGAGCGAGATGACAAGTCAGGCGATGTATCGATGAAACAGACTAAGTTCTTGCGATCGATTCTAACCAAGTACGGTATGCAAGACTCTAAGCCTGTTAAGACACCGCAAGACCCCGGACTGAAGTTGACTAAGCGTATGTGTAAAGATGGATGCAAGCACAACTACACCATGCAAGGAGTGCCATACCGAAGTGCCGTCGGAGCCTTGATGTACCTCATGGTAGGCACGCGTCCAGACCTCGCAGCTTCAGTGGGAGTGCTCAGCCAGTTTGCTGCTGACCCGTGTCCGACACACTGGCAAGCACTCAAGCGCGTGCTACGGTACCTGCAATCGACTCCTACACTTGGTATTCGTTTTATTGGCGCTGGCAATGGCAAGTTGCTTGGCTATTCCGATGCCGACTGGGCTGGAGATACTGATACTAGACGAAGTACCAGCGGCTACGTATTTGTGCTTAACAACGGCTGCATCAGCTGGCGTAGCAAGAAACAGCGCAGCGTGGCGCTCTCGTCTACCGAAGCAGAGTACATGGCACTGTCGGAGGCGACCCAAGAAGCGACGTGGCTCAAGACGTTCATGCGTGAGCTCGGTGAAGAAGCAGGTGATGATGCTCTAACTATCTATGAAGACAATCAAGGTGCTATTGCGTTGGCCAAGAACCCAGAGTTCCACAAACGCACTAAGCACACATCGACATTCGCTACCACTTCGTGCGAGAAAAGGTCGAAAAGAATCAAGTCGTGCTACAGTACTGTCCAACGCAAGATATGCTCGCTGACATCATGACCAAGGCAATCGCAGCGCCACAGTTCACCATCCTCCGTACTAAACTCGGCATCACTGTCGGTGTCGCTACCGAGTAGAGTGGGAGTGTTGTAAAAGAAGCGACTCGGCATGCAAACGACAACCACAAGAATGTACGGTCTGATTAGTTAGGTGTGCGCCTATCCCATGAGTAATACCACTAGCGTGGATTACTCATGAGTGACTATCTGATGAGTCATGTGTGTAGAGTAGATTACTCATGTGCGGCTATCCCATGAGTAATGCGCGATATAGCGATTAGAAACGTGTAGTCGAAGAATCCAGTAGGCTTAGAGTAGCAACAGAGTTTGTGAACTAAGGACCTAAATATATTCACTTTGCATTTTGTTTTCTACAACTCAAATGCTTTAACAACACAAACAACCAGCGTGCATGACGCACGGGTTCAGCACCTGCCCAAGATGGGCCGAGAAAAGTGGGAGCGCAGTAGGGCGGGATGCCCTACTGTCGCGGACTCTGAAGCTACCCCTAAGTTCAGAGTGATCGAACAAATGGGTAGCATAGTCCCTGAGGTTCCGAAAGGTCGGACCTCAACCCTTTTGGTCTATAGCGCTCGAGTACGAGGCTATGACCAAGTGATGACCCTTCTCGTGGATTCGGGTGCATCACAAAACTTTGTGAAACTCGCGGCTCTAAAAAAGAGACCGGCGAGTTATGAGTCGCTTTGCCAGGATGGCAAGCGAGAAGAGGCGATCGTTCGATTAGCGAACGGCACGCTCGTAAAATCGGAGGGAGTTCAAGTTGAACTCGCCTTCAGTTTCAGTGACTTCTCTTGTAAAGAGAAGTTCGCAGTGTTAGGTACAGAGAGTCCGTATGACCTCATCCTAGGCATGCCTTGGTTGGCTAAACACCAACCATAGATAGACTGGAGTACACGCACAGTCGCTATCTCTACGCAAGAAACCGGAAAGGATGTGCTCTTGCGAGAGGCTTATGTGGATGATGCTGTGTCCAACACAGTCGAGGGTGCGATGACGGTATGTCAATCGACACCAGGAACTACCCAGCTCGAAAGGAGTGGTGTAGTTGGGAGTGCACTGGCGGAAAGCCAGGTAACACATATTCCTACCCAGGTCGAAAAGACTGGTGTAGTGAATGGGGAGATGACAGGTAGTCATGCGTCCAATAGTCCTGCACAGAGCCGAGGGCCTGTGGCAGTTGATGGTGGGCTGACAGGAAGTCAAGCGCCACAAGAACCGGCACAGAGCCAAGAGCCTGATGCGTTTGGAAGGAGTGCGTTAGCTGAGGAAGCAACGACACCTTCTTCCAGGTCAAAGGTCGTGGTGACTCGAGCAACGAGCACCAGACGTATTACAAAAGATTAAGGGCACGTCGAAACGAGTGACCCTTGTATCCGTCTCGGTCCAAGAGGACGGACCTACGAACGAGTTGTTCGAGGCCGTCGAAGACAAAATGCCGGAGGCATCCTCAGTTGAGGTGCTCCAACTTGTCTTGGCATCTGCCGAGGAGATAGTAAATCTCTCGGAGATGACGTGGGATCTGTTCATGTCCGAACTAAAGGAAGGAAAGATCCACGAGATAGTCGCATTAGTTCCAGAAGAGAACGTGGTGGACTGTTGCTCTTCATCCACAATGGATGAGAGCGTCTTGGAGACCGACAAAAAGAAACGGTTCGCTGCTCAAGGCTGGGATGCCTTGAAGGACAGCCCGTTCTATGATGTTCTGTGGAAACACCGTGATGTGTTTCCAGCAGAAGTGCCGAGCCGCCTACCGGCCGATAGGGGCATCAGGCACGAAATTGACCTGGAGCCTGGCACCAAGTATTGTGTGACCAGGCAATGGCCGTTGCCGAAGGAACAAGTCGATTACATCGATGAGTTCTTCGACAAGCGAGCTAAGGCGGGACATGTACGTGTGAGCAAGTCACCTCACTGCAGCCCGACCTTCTGTGTGCGTAAATCAACAGGTGGATGGCGCGTGGTTCATTCTTACAATAAGCTGAACACGGCCACCATTCCGGCTCAACGCCGATACCGCGGAAAGATGTCTTGTTGAATTCCATTAGAAAGTCAACTATGTTTTCCGCGTTGGATCTGAAGGACGGATACTATCAAATTCTCATGAGAGATACTGATGTAGCCAAAACGGCAGTGAGCACTCCAAGCGATATGCTTTGGGAGTGGCTTGTGATGCCACAAGGGTTGAAAAATGCTCCGGCAACATTCAACCGAGTGGTGGCTCACGTGATGCGTCAGCACCGTGCCTACGCGCCCCATTACTTTGACGATGTATTCGTGCATAGTAGGGCGGAGGAAAGTTTGAGCGCAATAGAGTCGCACAAGCGTCATTTAGACTCTGTGTTGCAGACTCTGGGTGACGCCCATTTATACGTTATCTTGCAAAAGTGCGTAACAAAGGTACCCGAGATACCTGTGCTGGGCTGCATCGTAGGTGCACATGGTGTACGAGCAGACTTAGAAAAGTTTAAGGCTATCAAGGAATGGCCAGTCCCACGACACGCGAAGGATCTGCGCCAATTCCTTGGACTCGCTAATTACTTGCATAAGTACAGCAAGAATTATGCGGAGCGGACCAAGCCATTGTCTGACCTTTTAAAAATGGATGCAGAATGGACTTGGTCAAAGGAGCAAGAAGATGAGTTCACATCAGTGAAGCAATCTCTTGTAGAGGCACCGGTCTTGGCATTTCCAGACGCGGATAAGCCCTTTAGCGTCGTCTGCGATGCAAGCAATTTTGCAATCGGCAGCGCGTCATGCAGAAGGATGACAGCGGCGTTGACCCTGTCATATCGTATCAGTCTCGGCTTTTAAAAGCCGCAGAGGTGAATTACCCTGTGCATGACAAGGAGATACTTTCATTAAGTATGCCCTTGTAAAGTTTCGGGTGCACCTCATGTGCACCGAACCTTATGTGGTTTATACGGATCACGCATCACTGCGGACCGCTATAAATTCACCGCACCTCTCGCCGAGAATGGCGAGATGGCTATCATACTTCTCTGAATGTAAATTCAAAGTTGAATATAAGTCGGGTAAGTCGAATGGCTTGGCTGACGCGTTATCGCGCAGAACAGACTTCGAGGCAAGACACCAAGATAGTTTGTCTCGTGCGAAAGCACAAGTTGAGTCGTCAACATTGGCAGCCATGAAGGCGTACCATGTGACGAGCTCAATGGCCTCCGATATCAAGGAGTGTTACAGTCAGGACGAACATTGTCGCCTGATGTTGGATCATTTTTGTGGACACAAGGTTACCCTTCCGTCGCACCTCAAAGCGAAACTAAATCGCTTTAGTTACAGTGATGGCCTGTTATGGCATCAACTGTCACCCTGTGATCCCTTGAGAATCTATTTCCCTCATGACACAGATCTCAAGCTGATGATACTTCACGAGTGTCATGATGCGCCATCTAGTGGGCATCTGGGCCGTGAAAAGACATTCTTACGAGTGTCAGAGGAATTTTGGTGGCCCCACCTATGGCCAACTATATTCGCTCTTGTGAAGAGTGTCAGCGCATAAAGCCTGCACCTTCGAACAGTGCGCCACTGAAGCCACTGCCGATTCCAACTGAATGTTGGAAGTCGGTCAGTTTGGACTTCATGTTTGGCTTACCGCCTGACCATAAAGGCAGGACGGGGCTCGTCGTCTTTGTAGACAGACTGAGCAAGATGGTGCTCAAAAAAGAGGGCAGCCTCTTTTCCTGAGATTTGGCACCATGTAGCACCAAGATCTCAGGAAAAGAGGCTGCCCTCTTTTTTCTTGATCATGTGTATCGACTACACGGGATGCCCGAGCCCATAGTATCGGACCGGGATCCGCGTTTTACGTCGGGTTTTTGGCGACATGTGTTTGAGCTGCTGGGTAGCAAGCTCCACATGCTAATAGCCGATTATTCACAGACCGATGGCCAAACAGATCGGGCCAATCGAGTGGTGGCGATAGTATTGAGTACAGTAGCAACTCCTAAGTAATGGATCAAGCAATTGCCATTCGTGGAGTTTGCTATCAATAACAGTGTTCACGCCAGTACGGACGAAACACCGTTTTACATTAACGGACTGCGTCATCCTCGAACTCCAGTCTCGTTTGTACGCAGCCCGAGTCTTGGTGGGGGAAGGCCCCTCACTTCGCTCGGTGCGAATGCCAAAGAGGGACAAGGTTGCCCTAGTGACACTGCTAATTTAGCAGTGGTCACGACACCTTTAGGTGTCAATGGGGAGGCACGGCAAGAAATGCCAGTGCTCCTTGACGATGACACTATAGTGTTATCAACAGCATCGACCCATGACCGACCTCTTGGAGGCGCCATAGGCGAGCTGGATGCTAAAAGCGTGAGCGAAGCTCAGCGCTTTGTGGATGAACAATTAGCCATCACACGTAAAGTTTGTGACGCGATGGCAAGCGCACATAACAAGCAAAAACAATATGCAGACCATCATGGTCGCAAAAACAATGAACATTTTAGTGTGGGGATCAAAGTGCTATTAAGTACTGCTACCCTACCTAAACATGCAATTTATGTACTACCTGGTGGTAATACTAAGCTATTGCCCCGATTCATTGGGCCCCTTACAGTGGTTGAAGAAGTTGGAGACCTAAATTATAGGCTCACTCTCCCACCGTATATGAAGACGCACCCCATATTTTATGTGGGTCGTCTGAAACGGTATGTTGATCCAGAAGAGATCACATATCCACATCGTTCTAACGAGACCGATGGTGACGTCGACTGTGAGTCGAGCGTCGCGGCCGATCAGGCGACGAGGAAGCCGAGAGGCTCCCCGTATACGAACGAGGCGATAGAGGACTCGGCGATCGAGGAGGACTCCGCGCTTAACGCGGGTCTCTCATCACCAGTCGCTCTAAGATGTCCAAACGGGTCTTCAGGCGGTCATACCCCTGACGTTCCCTCGTCCTCACACGCGCAGATCCGAGGTCAGTCGCGAGACTTGACTATCGAGATCTGTCACCTGCCTCTTCAGCGCAGCGGACTCAGCCTGCGATTGAACATCAGCAGGGTAGGCAGCCGCGAGTAGGTGGGCGTAATCGCCACTCCTATTGGGCACCACCTGTGTTGGTGGACGCGGAAGGGAATATGCGCTTCCTTGTTGGAAGGCTGTTGGCCCACCGGTTTGTGAAACGAAAGCTCCAAATCCTTGTCCAATGGAAGGGTTACCCAACGAGCTTTGACTCGTGGGAGCCTGTGGATGCTTTGCGCGTCGGCGTGCCTGGGCTGGTAGTTGCTTATGTGAAGCAGCACCAGCTGTCGTCTTTCTGCTAGGTCCAGAAGCGTGGCGAGAATCAATTGGGGGTCGCTTACCACCCAAGATTTTATGCGCACGCTTCATGGCGAAGCTGATTCGCTGCGACCGTTATTTCGTTGCATCTACATGCAACGTTACACGGCGCCGAAGTTCAGCTTCATATTCGTCGGCTGTTTCGTCAGAACGCAGCACGACTGGAATTGGGAAAGCACGACCAAGTGCTTTGCCCTGCTTTTTCCACAAAGGAAAGACGCTATAAAATTTATGAGCGTCAATAGTTGCACGCTGCAACAGCGCTGCACTAGACCCATCCGAGTTCATCCACTCAGATGGAGGTGGCATTGGTGGCAAGCCACCACTCACGTAGCCGCCCTCGCGACGGCAGGCTAGTGAGGCCGAAGGTGTACTTGGTGGAGCTTTAAGCTCACACTCACCTCAGTCTGACTCTCCATTATGGATTGTAAAGACATCAGCATGAGGAATCACATCTGACTGAGTCGCTACTACTCCTTTCGAAGTAGCGTGCTCAGTCTTAGTCGCTGCGCTCGTAGGCTCAGGCGACGAGGCTTTACCTTCGCTTGCAGGAAGCATAGACGGTCCCTCAAGGACGGGTGCCATAAATGATGGGGACATATGTCCCATCGACGCGCTTGCTCATCGCCACTTTGGGGTGATTGCTATTAAGTACTGCTACCCTACCTAAACATGCAATTTATGTACTACCTGGTGGTAATACTAAGCTATTGCCCCGATTCATTGGGCTCCTTACAGTGGTTGAAGAAGTTGGAGACCTAAATTATAGGCTCACTCTCCCACCGTATATGAAGACGCACCCCATATTTTATGTGGGTCGTCTGAAACGGTATGTTGATCCAGAAGAGATCACATATCCACATCGTTCTAACGAGACCGATGGTGACGTCGACTGTGAGTCGAGCGTCGCGGCCGATCAGGCGACGAGGAAGCCGAGAGGCTCCCCGTATACGAACGAGGCGATAGAGGACTCGGCGATCGAGGAGGACTCCGCGCTTAACGCGGGTCTCTCATCACCAGTCGCTCTAAGATGTCCAAACGGGTCTTCAGGCGGTCATACCCCTGACGTTCCCTCGTCCTCACACGCGCAGATCCGAGGTCAGTCGTGAGACTTGACTCTCGAGATCTGTCACCTGCCTCTTCAGCGCAGCGGACTCAGCCTGCGATTGAACATCAGCAGGGTAGGCAGCCGCGAGTAGGTGGGCGTAATCGCCACTCCTATTGGGCACCACCTGTGTTGGTGGACGCGGAAGGGAATATGCGCTTCCTTGTTGGAAGGCTGTTGGCCCACCGGTTTGTGAAACGAAAGCTCCAAATCCTTGTCCAATGGAAGGGTTACCCAACGAGCTTTGACTCGTGGGAGCCTGTGGATGCTTTGCGCGTCGGCGTGCCTGGGCTGGTAGTTGCTTATGTGAAGCAGCACCAGCTGTCGTCTTTCTGCTAGGTCCAGAAGCGTGGCGAGAATCAATTGGGGGTCGCTTACCACCCAAGATTTTATGCGCACGCTTCATGGCGAAGCTGATTCGCTGCGACCGTTGTTTCGTTGCATCTACATGCAACGTTACACGGCGCCGAAGTTCAGCTTCATATTCGTCGGCTGTTTCGTCAGAACGCAGCACGACTGGAATTGGGAAAGCACGACCAAGTGCTTTGCCCTGCTTTTTCCACAAAGGAAAGACGCTATAAAATTTATGAGCGTCAATAGTTGCACGCTGCAACAGCGCTGCACTAGACCCATCCGAGTTCATCCACTCAGATGGAGGTGGCATTGGTGGCAAGCCACCACTCACGTAGCCGCCCTCGCGACGGCAGGCTAGTGAGGCCGAAGGTGTACTTGGTGGAGCTTTAAGCTCACACTCACCTCAGTCTGACTCTCCATTATGGATTGTAAAGACATCAGCATGAGGAATCACATCTGACTGAGTCGCTACTACTCCTTTCGAAGTAGCGTGCTCAGTCTTAGTCGCTGCGCTCGTAGGCTCAGGCGACGAGGCTTTACCTTCGCTTGCAGGAAGCATAGACGGTCCCTCAAGGACGGGTGCCATAAATGATGGGGACATATGTCCCATCGACGCGCTTGCTCATCGCCACTTTGGGGTGATTGCTATTAAGTACTGCTACCCTACCTAAACATGCAATTTATGTACTACCTGGTGGTAATACTAAGCTATTGCCCCGATTAGGGCTCCTTACAGTGGTTGAAGAAGTTGGAGACCTAAATTATAGGCTCACTCTCCCACCGTATATGAAGACGCACCCCATATTTTATGTGGGTCGTCTGAAACGGTATGTTGATCCAGAAGAGATCACATATCCACATCGTTCTAACGAGACCGATGGTGACGTCGACTGTGAGTCGAGCGTCGCGGCCGATCAGGCGACGAGGAAGCCGAGAGGCTCCCCGTATACGAACGAGGCGATAGAGGACTCGGCGATCGAGGAGGACTCCGCGCTTAACGCGGGTCTCTCATCACCAGTCGCTCTAAGATGTCCAAACGGGTCTTCAGGCGGTCATACCCCTGACGTTCCCTCGTCCTCACACGCGCAGATCCGAGGTCAGTCGTGAGACTTGACTCTCGAGATCTGTCACCTGCCTCTTCAGCGCAGCGGACTCAGCCTGCGATTGAACATCAGCAGAGTAGGCAGCCGCGAGTAGGTGGGCGTAATCGCCACTCCTATTGGGCACCACCTGTGTTGGTGGACGCGGAAGGGAATATGCGCTTCCTTGTTGGAAGGCTGTTGGCCCACCGGTTTGTGAAACGAAAGCTCCAAATCCTTGTCCAATGGAAGGGTTACCCAACGAGCTTTGACTCGTGGGAGCCTGTGGATGCTTTGCGCGTCGGCGTGCCTGGACTGGTAGTTGCTTATGTGAAGCAGCACCAGCTGTCGTCTTTCTGCTAGGTCCAGAAGCGTGGCGAGAATCAATTGGGGGTCGCTTACCACCCAAGATTTTATGCGCACGCTTCATGGCGAAGCTGATTCGCTGCGACCGTTGTTTCGTTGCATCTACATGCAACGTTACACGGCGCCGAAGTTCAGCTTCATATTCGTCGGCTGTTTCGTCAGAACGCAGCACGACTGGAATTGGGAAAGCACGACCAAGTGCTTTGCCCTGCTTTTTCCACAAAGGAAAGACGCTATAAAATTTATGAGCGTCAATAGTTGCACGCTGCAACAGCGCTGCACTAGACCCATCCGAGTTCATCCACTCAGATGGAGGTGGCATTGGTGGCAAGCCACCACTCACGTAGCCGCCCTCGCGACGGCAGGCTAGTGAGGCCGAAGGTGTACTTGGTGGAGCTTTAAGGTCACACTCACCTCAGTCTGACTCTCCATTATGGATTGTAAAGACATCAGCATGAGGAATCACATCTGACTGAGTCGCTACTACTCCTTTCGAAGTAGCGTGCTCAGTCTTAGTCGCTGCGCTCGTAGGCTCAGGCGACGAGGCTTTACCTTCGCTTGCAGGAAGCATAGACGGTCCCTCAAGGACGGGTGCCATAAATGATGGGGACATATGTCCCATCGACGCGCTTTGCTCATCGCCACTTTGGGGTGATTGCTATTAAGTACTGCTACCCTACCTAAACATGCAATTTATGTACTACCTGGTGGTAATACTAAGCTATTGCCCCGATTCATTGGGCCCCTTACAGTGGTTGAAGAAGTTGGAGACCTAAATTATAGGCTCACTCTCCCACCGTATATGAAGACGCACCCCATATTTTATGTGGGTCGTCTGAAACGGTATGTTGATCCAGAAGAGATCACATATCCACATCGTTCTAACGAGACCGATGGTGACGTCGACTGTGAGTCGAGCGTCGCGGCCGATCAGGCGACGAGGAAGCCGAGAGGCTCCCCGTATACGAACGAGGCGATAGAGGACTCGGCGATCGAGGAGGACTCCGCGCTTAACGCGGGTCTCTCATCACCAGTCGCTCTAAGATGTCCAAACGGGTCTTCAGGCGGTCATACCCCTGACGTTCCCTCGTCCTCACACGCGCAGATCCGAGGTCAGTCGTGAGACTTGACTCTCGAGATCTGTCACCTGCCTCTTCAGCGCAGCGGACTCAGCCTGCGATTGAACATCAGCAGGGTAGGCAGCCGCGAGTAGGTGGGCGTAATCGCCACTCCTATTGGGCACCACCTGTGTTGGTGGACGCGGAAGGGAATATGCGCTTCCTTGTTGGAAGGCTGTTGGCCCACCGGTTTGTGAAACGAAAGCTCCAAATCCTTGTCCAATGGAAGGGTTACCCAACGAGCTTTGACTCGTGGGAGCCTGTGGATGCTTTGCGCGTCGGCGTGCCTGGGCTGGTAGTTGCTTATGTGAAGCAGCACCAGCTGTCGTCTTTCTGCTAGGTCCAGAAGCGTGGCGAGAATCAATTGGGGGTCGCTTACCACCCAAGATTTTATGCGCACGCTTCATGGCGAAGCTGATTCGCTGCGACCGTTGTTTCGTTGCATCTACATGCAACGTTACACGGCGCCGAAGTTCAGCTTCATATTCGTCGGCTGTTTCGTCAGAACGCAGCACGACTGGAATTGGGAAAGCACGACCAAGTGCTTTGCCCTGCTTTTTCCACAAAGGAAAGACGCTATAAAATTTATGAGCGTCAATAGTTGCACGCTGCAACAGCGCTGCACTAGACCCATCCGAGTTCATCCACTCAGATGGAGGTGGCATTGGTGGCAAGCCACCACTCACGTAGCCGCCCTCGCGACGGCAGGCTAGTGAGGCCGAAGGTGTACTTGGTGGAGCTTTAAGGTCACACTCACCTCAGTCTGACTCTCCATTATGGATTGTAAAGACATCAGCATGAGGAATCACATCTGACTGAGTCGCTACTACTCCTTTCGAAGTAGCGTGCTCAGTCTTAGTCGCTGCGCTCGTAGGCTCAGGCGACGAGGCTTTACCTTCGCTTGCAGGAAGCATAGACGGTCCCTCAAGGACGGGTGCCATAAATGATGGGGACATATGTCCCATCGACGCGCTTTGCTCATCGCCACTTTGGGGTGATTGCTATTAAGTACTGCTACCCTACCTAAACATGCAATTTATGTACTACCTGGTGGTAATACTAAGCTATTGCCCCGATTCATTGGGCCCCTTACAGTGGTTGAAGAAGTTGGAGACCTAAATTATAGGCTCACTCTCCCACCGTATATGAAGACGCACCCCATATTTTATGTGGGTCGTCTGAAACGGTATGTTGATCCAGAAGAGATCACATATCCACATCGTTCTAACGAGACCGATGGTGACGTCGACTGTGAGTCGAGCGTCGCGGCCGATCAGGCGACGAGGAAGCCGAGAGGCTCCCCGTATACGAACGAGGCGATAGAGGACTCGGCGATCGAGGAGGACTCCGCGCTTAACGCGGGTCTCTCATCACCAGTCGCTCTAAGATGTCCAAACGGGTCTTCAGGCGGTCATACCCCTGACGTTCCCTCGTCCTCACACGCGCAGATCCGAGGTCAGTCGTGAGACTTGACTCTCGAGATCTGTCACCTGCCTCTTCAGCGCAGCGGACTCAGCCTGCGATTGAACATCAGCAGGGTAGGCAGCCGCGAGTAGGTGGGCGTAATCGCCACTCCTATTGGGCACCACCTGTGTTGGTGGACGCGGAAGGGAATATGCGCTTCCTTGTTGGAAGGCTGTTGGCCCACCGGTTTGTGAAACGAAAGCTCCAAATCCTTGTCCAATGGAAGGGTTACCCAACGAGCTTTGACTCGTGGGAGCCTGTGGATGCTTTGCGCGTCGGCGTGCCTGGGCTGGTAGTTGCTTATGTGAAGCAGCACCAGCTGTCGTCTTTCTGCTAGGTCCAGAAGCGTGGCGAGAATCAATTGGGGGTCGCTTACCACCCAAGATTTTATGCGCACGCTTCATGGCGAAGCTGATTCGCTGCGACCGTTGTTTCGTTGCATCTACATGCAACGTTACACGGCGCCGAAGTTCAGCTTCATATTCGTCGGCTGTTTCGTCAGAACGCAGCACGACTGGAATTGGGAAAGCACGACCAAGTGCTTTGCCCTGCTTTTTCCACAAAGGAAAGACGCTATAAAATTTATGAGCGTCAATAGTTGCACGCTGCAACAGCGCTGCACTAGACCCATCCGAGTTCATCCACTCAGATGGAGGTGGCATTGGTGGCAAGCCACCACTCACGTAGCCGCCCTCGCGACGGCAGGCTAGTGAGGCCGAAGGTGTACTTGGTGGAGCTTTAAGGTCACACTCACCTCAGTCTGACTCTCCATTATGGATTGTAAAGACATCAGCATGAGGAATCACATCTGACTGAGTCGCTACTACTCCTTTCGAAGTAGCGTGCTCAGTCTTAGTCGCTGCGCTCGTAGGCTCAGGCGACGAGGCTTTACCTTCGCTTGCAGGAAGCATAGACGGTCCCTCAAGGACGGGTGCCATAAATGATGGGGACATATGTCCCATCGACGCGCTTTGCTCATCGCCACTTTGGGGTGATTGCTATTAAGTACTGCTACCCTACCTAAACATGCAATTTATGTACTACCTGGTGGTAATACTAAGCTATTGCCCCGATTCATTGGGCCCCTTACAGTGGTTGAAGAAGTTGGAGACCTAAATTATAGGCTCACTCTCCCACCGTATATGAAGACGCACCCCATATTTTATGTGGGTCGTCTGAAACGGTATGTTGATCCAGAAGAGATCACATATCCACATCGTTCTAACGAGACCGATGGTGACGTCGACTGTGAGTCGAGCGTCGCGGCCGATCAGGCGACGAGGAAGCCGAGAGGCTCCCCGTATACGAACGAGGCGATAGAGGACTCGGCGATCGAGGAGGACTCCGCGCTTAACGCGGGTCTCTCATCACCAGTCGCTCTAAGATGTCCAAACGGGTCTTCAGGCGGTCATACCCCTGACGTTCCCTCGTCCTCACACGCGCAGATCCGAGGTCAGTCGCGAGACTTGACTCTCGAGATCTGTCACCTGCCTCTTCAGCGCAGCGGACTCAGCCTGCGATTGAACATCAGCAGGGTAGGCAGCCGCGAGTAGGTGGGCGTAATCGCCACTCCTATTGGGCACCACCTGTGTTGGTGGACGCGGAAGGGAATATGCGCTTCCTTGTTGGAAGGCTGTTGGCCCACCGGTTTGTGAAACGAAAGCTCCAAATCCTTGTCCAATGGAAGGGTTACCCAACGAGCTTTGACTCGTGGGAGCCTGTGGATGCTTTGCGCGTCGGCGTGCCTGGGCTGGTAGTTGCTTATGTGAAGCAGCACCAGCTGTCGTCTTTCTGCTAGGTCCAGAAGCGTGGCGAGAATCAATTGGGGGTCGCTTACCACCCAAGATTTTATGCGCACGCTTCATGGCGAAGCTGATTCGCTGCGACCGTTGTTTCGTTGCATCTACATGCAACGTTACACGGCGCCGAAGTTCAGCTTCATATTCGTCGGCTGTTTCGTCAGAACGCAGCACGACTGGAATTGGGAAAGCACGACCAAGTGCTTTGCCCTGCTTTTTCCACAAAGGAAAGACGCTATAAAATTTATGAGCGTCAATAGTTGCACGCTGCAACAGCGCTGCACTAGACCCATCCGAGTTCATCCACTCAGATGGAGGTGGCATTGGTGGCAAGCCATCACTCACGTAGCCGCCCTCGCGACGGCGGGCTAGTGAGGCCGAAGGTGTACTTGGTGGAGCTTTAAGGTCACACTCACCTCAGTCTGACTCTCCATTATGGATTGTAAAGACATCAGCATGAGGAATCACATCTGACTGAGTCGCTACTACTCCTTTCGAAGTAGCGTGCTCAGTCTTAGTCGCTGCGCTCGTAGGCGCAGGCGACGAGGCTTTACCTTCGCTTGCAGGAAGCATAGACGGTCCCTCAAGGACGGGTGCCATAAATGATGGGGACATATGTCCCATCGACGCGCTTTGCTCATCGCCACTTTGGGGTGATGGCAATGGCGTAATCTCATTGTAATCTACAATGAGAGATGGATCTTCATCTACATTATAGTGAGATGGAAGATTCACCTCAGTGCCTGAAGAACTTCGCGACGGCTGCGACAAATCGCGGCGCGTGCGCTTAGTGTTGGACTGCATGGGCGCCTTTGCAGGCGACTCATCAGCCTTACCACGTTTCGGTGGCATGAGAATTGAGTAGACTAAGCAGCGTGTTTTACAACGGCTCGCAGTCTCTCTGTCTCCTAGGAGATGTTTTACAAAATGTAAAAAATCGTTTTAAAACGGGGGATGGTGTAACAGGGCATCTAGTTACACTCAAAAAATTTAATTAATATACTTAATGTTTGGTCTTGAAGTATCCATGATTACTTTTGACCTGTCACTTGGGTGCAATACACAAACGTGGTCCATCCTCTTGAATGTGATATCCATTTATGGATTCACATGGGAAGGGATGACGCTAGTTGAAGCTAGGCATCGCGACGTCTCAGAAAGACGTCAGTTGCGATCTTAAATCTAGATTTAAGTTCATGCGTCAGGATTCGCTTTTAAAGAGTCGCGTATCCGATCTATATATATATAGCAAATCAGTAGTTAAGTTTATATTTAGTTATAATTCATTAAATATAGCTCAGTCTTGAATCTGCTAAACACCGAAGCACCGCGCACGAGAAGCTGAAAAGCTTCTACGTGACGTCGGTGCCTTCTTGTCTTAGAAGCTCGTTGCACTCTCGCATTAAGCGATAGGCAACTGGTGGTACGACTGCTTAAGCAGTCGACCAACCGCATAACCACCCTCACACGCGAAGAAAAGACGGTCTAACCGCTTCCTCGCTTGTGCTGAAGCTGTGTGCTAGTAGCACGAGGCAACTTCGTAGAAGTGCCCGTCTACAATTACGCTAATCTGAAGGACCGAGGAAATTTGAAGTCTCAACGAACGCAATATGCGTTTGCTATCCAGCACACCAACGTTTCGGCTACTCTTGTAGCCGCGAGCTCACGACAGGCCGAGGCCGCTAACTCGCCTACCCTCACCACTACTGGTGAGAAGCGTCATCGCCAACAGGTTGTCCCTGCGCACGACGTTCAAAGCGTCAACGGCGTACGGGCAATCCTTACGTAGGGGAACCTTGAATTTTGAGTTTTACGACTCGGGGTATCCCCGCCACTTCACCAGATACTGGTTTTGACCGTGGAGGCGATGCTTTCGAAGAAGCCGTTCCACATGGAACTGAAGTTTTTTCTGCTCATCGATCAATGCCGGAGGAGGCCGGTGAATCGGCACAAGCTCATGCTGAGCTACTTTAGGAGGTGAAATGTATCCGTGATACCGTGCACCCACCTCCAGTCGCTGGAGCAGAGTCGGCCCCGAGTGGAGGGGCATCTTATCATCTTTGGTTCAGATGGTACGTCTTGCGGCAATGCCGATGACCTCAGCGCAAGCGCCTTAGCATTCACGTGGGAAGGATCTTAATATAGCTTGAGCATGCCAACGTAGAACACGGGGTGTGTACGCAATTTTGCGCGATAGATGAAGCGTATACGCTAAGCCTTACTTGGCACATGACCGTAAAGGGTTCGATGAAGCGTGGACGCAACTTTGTCTAAAAGACAGCAGACACTACTTTAGTAGGTAGGTTTTTAGCATTTAGTAAGACTTGGTCTCCGACCTCATAATCATCAATACAACTTCTGCCTTTAGCATCCGCATATTCCTTCTATTGTCTTGGCTATCAGCTATTGCGTCACGCACATGTCGTAAGACATCTAGTCGTGTTGCGAGATACGCGTTCACCTGTTTCTTAACAGTAGTAGGGCTGACATCAGCAAGCCGGTCGGCAACCTCTCCCCCACCAAGCCCTTAACCACTCGGTGGTAGCGTTAACGGAACGCTTGGGTGCGTGAGGTCATTCACATAGAACGGAGTGTTTCCGGTTGAGGCGTGCACGGAGTTATTGAGTGCAAATTCAACTACAGGGAGCATAGAGCTCCAACGCTTAGGCGTTTCAGCACAACCGCTGCGGAGGATATCTTCAACAACGCGATTCACGCGTTCGATTTACCCATCGGTTTGCGGATTATCCGCTGTGGGCATGTACAATCGGGTGCCTAGCATCTGGAAAACGAGCTTCCAAAACTTACCCGTGAAACGTGGATCACGGTCAGAGACAATTGCCACTGGCAAGCCATGTTGGCGAAATACTCGATCGATAAACAGCTCCGCTATAGCTTCACCATCGATCGAGTCTGGCACAGCCGCTAAGTGAGCCATTTTGATCAAACGGTCTACAAAGACCACGATACCTGTGTTGCCACGCTAATTGAGGATATATTAAAAACATTAAGTGAAAGAATCTTTCGGTAGGCCAAACACAAAGTCCATACTGATGGACTCCCAACACTTAGTGGGAATAGGCAAGCTAGCCAGAGGCACCGCCGAATGAGGCGAGGGTTCACCCGTTGACACCTCTCACACGTACGCACATAGGTGATCACCCATTTATATAATTTGGGCCACCAATAACGTTGGCATACTGCCCCATAGGTCTTTTCACGACCCAAATGACCCCCGATGGCGGTGTCATGTACCTCATAGAGGATACGATACTTCAGGTCCTCATAAAGAGGAACCACAATACGCGGAGGATACGCCACATCTATACAAGTGCAGCCGACATTACCCATCAGGGTTCCACATCGACCGGGTGCTTCTGCTGCTTCGCCTACTACGTCGCTATTATTTTGCAATTGTCTCAGTACCTCCAAAAGTCTAGTACAATAGCCCCTGATCGATAGAATATCAATGGAGGCTCGCACATAATCGTGCCGACAATTTTATGTCCGAGTCTTTAAACTCATCACTGCCAAGAGCATGTAGCAACGCTATATAATGATCATCTTTAGCATACGCCGATCGAACGAGATCAATGATAGAAGACGACAACGTCGTAACATGAGCAATCTCATAGTCAGGTCTGCGTGACAACGTATCGGACAAAGCATTTTGCTTGCCCGGCTTATACTTCACCTCGAAGTTATATTCAGCAAAGAATACAAGCCATCTGGTCATTTTCTGCGACAGATGAGGCGACTGAGTCGCAGTGCGTAAAGGAGTATGATCGGTATAGATCACAAAAGGCTTCGAGCCCAGCAGATGAACTCTAAATTTGACTAGAGCATACTTGATCGCAAGTATCTCTTTGTCATGAACGGGATAGTTCTTTTCCGCAGCTTTCAGCTGGCGAGATTCAAAAGCGATCACACGCTCACGGCCTTCATCATCTGTTTGTAACAAAGCACTGCCAACGGCAAAATCCGACGCGTCACAGACGACGCTAAACGGTCGGTCAGGGTCTGTCAAAGCCAAAATAGGAGCATGAAGAAGGCTAGCCTTCACCGCTTGAAAAGAATCCTCGTGTTTGGCATGCCAACACCATTCCACATCCTTCTTTAGGAGATCGGATATTGGCCGCGCCATATCAGCTTAATTTTCTCTGTACTTATGCAAGTAATTGACAAGGCCAAACCATTTAGGCAAGTCCTTCTGAGACTGTGGAACGGGCCATTAGACTATGGCCTTGACCTTAGCGGGATCCGCTCTGAGACCTCGCTTCCCAATGAAGCACCCTAGAAAGGGAATCTCTTCGGCCCCGAAGATGCATTTAGATGCATTAGCATACAGCTCATTAGTGCGCATGCACTCGAGCACAGCTCGTAAACGAACAATACGGTTCTCGGTATCCGATCGCCCATGTTCAGCTTGACTATGGACAAAAATGTCATTCAAAGTACGTCTGTGCATAATTCCGATGGGGTCGAAACAATTGCGTCACCAAACGTTTATACGTAGCCGGAGCATTCGATAGCCCCTGGGGATTCACCAACCACTCCCAGAGCATACCGCTCGAAGTACTAACCGCAGTGAGCGGAATATCGCTACCTCGCATGAGAAATTGCTAATAACCATCGACTAAGTCGAGCGCACTGTACATGGTACAGCCTAACATAATGTTCTGAAGAACATCTTATCTAGATATTGGCGTCTGTGCAGATATAGTGGCTGTATTGAGCTTATTATAAGCATGAACAATACGCCACTTAACATTCGGTTTCTTAACAAAAGAAAGTGGGTGTCGAGTGCAGACATTTACTCTCGCGCGCCATACCCGCTGCGTGCTTTGCACAAAAGAACTCGTCAATGACGTCACACTATTCTTTAAGTAAAGGCCACTGCCGTGTTACGCAGCATTTAGTTCCAGGAACCAAGTCAATCTCATGGCGTACACCTCGACAGGAGGTAGAACCGACGGTGGATCGTGCCACAGCACGTCCTAGAATTCCTTAACTAAAGGATAGTAGGGTTTCGAATTGTTCTTTAGAATAGATGATCCACTACGTGCACTTAGTGCCGCCTTTGTATCTTCGAGGACTGTCTCATCGACAAGCGAGGATGAGTTCAGATCGAGGTTAGGTCGAACGACCACCATATCGAATAGAGCACCAGCATTCAAGGCTTGAAGAAATTCATCCACAGAAATTTCGTCTAGCTGTAAGAGAGCATTTAATGATGGGAGGGCCTCAAAGTCAACCTCACCATCTACATCACCTGTCACTTCGTTGACAAGGGTGTACAACTGGTCACTGACATTACTACGCGATAAAACAGACGCTTTACGTCTCGCAGCCGCCATCTGGCGACGCTGCCGTCTCATTGACGAGACCGTACTTTTTAAAGTACTTGGAATACCATCATCCCCATGGTCAACAGATTTTTTTACCTTAGCTTGCTCTATACGAGAGCCGATGTCACTACCGACATCCAGTGGGTCACTAGTACCAGTAACATCACTAACAAGGTCATCGACCTTAACTTGCTCTATACAAGAGCCGATGTCATTACCGACATCCAGTGTCTCAATATTACTATGAGTTTCACTCAACGGAGTGCGTGACGTTTCACCAAGTGTAACTGAGCTCTGCTCGACACTATTATTGTTGACATTGGAGTTAATCAACTCAGACGCTCCAATGTTCAGCACAATAATTGACTCAGTTAATGGCTCGCGACAATAGCAATTTTGTTTCCTAGCAAAGGTGGGTTCATGACTCTCCAAAGCTTCGCTAGGGACATTGCGCGTAACGCCTAAGGTTTTGGATCTCCAATCGATCCATAGCTCATGGCGTTCCAGCCAAGCCATACCGAGAATGAGACCATATCTCGAGTCCAAATCTAGGAAAAGACAGCGTTCAACGCTATTGAAGTCTACAACTTCACACCTAAGTTCAACGGAACTTTAGGAACGGTGAAACGTACACCTGTTGCGAGACGAACGGTTATACTGTCACCCTCTTGCGAATTTAGCGCCTCTGCATACAGCTAAATCCCTTCAAGGGAACGACGTCGGACATGATTAATCGACTCCCCTGAATCAATTAGAATTGACCATGGCTTCTCAAAGCCTTTGATGGTTGCCGACACAACCAAAAAGCCTGGCTTGTAATCCTGTTCTATGGAAGCTTCCACGGATCCACCTGGGATTAATCCCTGTTTACTTTTACCTCCTAGAGTATCAACAAAACTTAGTTCTTTCTCAGTAGGGCGCCCCGCGCTACTGGGGTTCGACGTTTTGTAACGGGCTAAGGACCCGTTACCGTCTTACACTAAAAGGTCGTTGAGGAAGCGCTCTTTAATTAACTCGTAAATATAACTCTGTTTTATTTTTGTTCTAGTTTTAATTCGCAGTAAGTGCGAATATGTTATCTAGCTCATGGGAACCACTCAATATGGAAGTCAATTTATTATTGGCTAATTATTGGGTCTGGCACCCCAATAATAAACCAATAATAAAATGACGCGCAGTATCCGCTGATCGGATACTGCCCTATGCCTACTTATGCAATTATGTATTAATCCTATAACTACTTATGCAATAGGTAGACCCATTACATCACCCCCCTCTTTAAGTTGCGCTTACCTCAACGTAAGCGCGAATCGCAGAAAGTTTCCTCTCGACCAACGGCGTAACTCCGAACCTGCTCAGTTAGACTTATCTGAGCAGCATGGACCCTAGGCGTCCACGAAACAATGTCTCTGACGGCCAGAACTGGGAACACCAAGCGACAATCCGTAGAGAGCAGGCGCCGCAGGTCATGGATGGGGACTTGAAACCGTGGCGCTTGTATGGTCTTGAAGGTGCTGTCGAACCTGAGACACTGGAGGTCATGAAGGACCTTTTTACGCGATACCGTACAGTGAGAGGCAAAGCGACGAACAACGCATATACCGACGATGCGTTGCAGAGGTCTTGGTGTGCCTTCATCAGGCGCTGGAACGCGAGCCGACGTGAAGGAATGTCCTTCATGTCCTGGTTAGACGGTCGCGAGGGAACGCGTGATAGACACGCTATTGGCGACCTGCCCGACGCATCTGTCGTATGACTTGTGACGAGTAACACCTTTGTTACGTCCACATTCGTGAGGGATATCCAACGTGCAACGTGGGCAGATCGCGACCGGTCCAGCAGGAATGGGACGACTTGGTGTGTGCGCGAGGCATGCCCGATCATATTCGTCCATGGATTGCCCGTTATGAAAGAAGCCTTTCGGAGCTCCAGGTGTCCGATCTACGGCGAGTGAGAGCGCGTCCTTACGATCGCCGACGGCATTCACGTAGCCGAGGTCGTCCACCGTATCATCCATATGCTCCTGAGCCTCGTAATAGGTCTCGGTCTCGGAGTCGCTCGGGAGGTCGTCGCGGTTTCGTTGCTCGCGAGCATTAAGGCTCGCGAGATCGGGGATGGAACCGGCAGCTTCGGTCGCGATCACCGTCTTTC